>DWJK01004913.1:0-11564 GCA_018248815.1 Croniades pieria auraria
CCATTCCATATTCGCGGTTTCTGTATTTGCGGCATATTTATGGAACGTATCCCCCACGAATAAGGAGCTTTTACTATATACACATTAACATTTCTTTTCTTAAGTATTATACATTGTTTGATATGTGATTTGTCAATGAAATGAGAATTCGCTGCTAACAAAGACCTAAGTATAATAAGATGTAAAAACTGCAGATGTATATCCATAGATAATATAATTATGTCCCAACTAGCAATAAATAAGACCCCTTAACAGAAAAAAGTACTACGGAAAAAGTATCAATTAGTTCTTTCTTGCTAATGTCACCCTAATAAAATAATTACAGGGAATTTCGCGCGCTTTTTTATACAATCAAACAATTAAGACATCTGGAGTATTCATTTTGAAATACGTCGAATTGGTGTCAATTTTCAGTCATTGTCATATAATGTGGACAATATTTTACTTTGTTTTCAATAACTGAAAATTTTAAACTCAATGCTGGAAACGACTATTAATAACTCTAATAAATTAAAATCCGAGTACGGTATCTTTGTACTTGCGTGCTATATGTTATGCAGATTTATCGATGATTAAATATTGTTCTTTTTAAATTGAAATAGAGTTATACCGTGGCGAATAATCTCCGAGAGTCTATTAAAATTCAGATAACAGATTTTTTCGCCTTGTATATACAAATACGTTATTACGACGTCATCACATAGGTTTCAATTTATGGCGCACGATTTCTATATAAGTTATTATGTATATTCAAATTTGATGACGTTGAATTGTATTGTTAAGAAATTTTCAATCAATGCAAAATTACTCTATTATAAATTTTAAACTTTTAAATGTTTGTTTAACCATAAGATTATCTCTTTACAACGTATTGACATCTTGTTATTGATAGTTTTAAGAAATCCTAATTACGTTCCTTCCAAGGAATGATTAAGAATGAATTTAAAAATATTGATCATGTGTCATATTGATAAATTATTTACAACTTGATGACAAAGCTCTTCGGAAGCTGGTGGCTAATAATATTTTGATAAATGTGCATTGATTATTATGAGTAATTTATTTATTATGAATATGATAATTACATTGTCCAATTAATCATAGGCGTAAATAAACAATACGTTGTTACAAAGACATTAAAGAAATTAACAAAAGGTTGTAATCAAAATGTTTGTAATAAAAATAACTATATGTACATTGATTCCAAATTAGTGTTTTATTCACCCATTGGATATCACGTAACTGTGACGTAGATACAATACTATATGATAGTAGCTAAGACTGTGCTGTTCGCGAAGTGTTGGGCAGAGAGGGGCGGCTGTTAAGTAAGAGGTTACGGCACAGACGGTCGACCAAGCATTCTCTCTGTACCCATTCGCTGGCTTAAACGCTCCACTGGTCGCGCGAAAACACCGTGAAACATTTTAGAAATCATAACAAATCCGGGTCGATTATTAGTTACGATTGCTTCACGCAAAGTAAAAGTGTCTCGACGGTTTCTCTAATAGCTGAACAAGGATGCAGGTGAGTGCATATGTTTAGTTTCGACATAATAAACTTTTTCCTGTTCATAATTCGTGCTTTCGTCGGCAAAAACTAGCAGCGCACTTGTCGAGCTCGCTAAGGACATTAAATTGAATACCTGCTCGCCTTTCGATGGTTTTCGACACAGATTAATAAGCTCGCGTCTTTTTTCTTTTTTATTTGATTATTTGCTAATTTCGTGACGATGTATAAAGTTGCATAGTTTTTGCGTAGACTTTTTAATGAGATATAAAAAACGTTTAACTAATTCTAGCTCTGACACTAATATTGTTGCCAGTTACTTTTTAATTAAACTGTTCTAATAATTAATATTCTATTAAAAAATAATATATTTTAAACAAATCAACACAGCATTCAATATAGGTAGATATGGGCAGGGCGTAAAATGTATAAATAATTCCGAAAACATTCCACTTTCATACATGATAATCGTTGAAAACAAGATTGAAATCTATAAAAATAAATTAATGCAAAACACATAATAACTTCTAGAAATTCTAAATCAAATATGTTTATTTTAAAAAAGGACAGTTGAAAGTACGTAATAATATAAAAAAAATCAATTAATTAATCTGAACCAACAAAGTAACGAAAAAAAAAACAAATTTTAGAGATACTCATTAGATTTATATATACTTCTAATATGTATTCTCAAGGTATACTATTACTTCACGACAATTTAGATTTATTCTTTCCAACACTGAGATAAGAACCATCCTCATTTTTGGTTCGTTTCTATGTATTACATGGCCGTATACGTAACTGGCTGCGTGACGAATAGGTGCAATAATCACTCAAGGCTGACCGGTCCCTAAAACAAATACCTCAGCTGTTGTTTAACATTTAGTCCTTTACTTTTTCAAGTAATTAAACAATGAACAGGAAAATGTACGCAAATTAAGGAATCTAAACTACAAGCTTTTGTCACAAATTTCTTCAACTAAACTTATGTCATTCGCAAAAATCGCATCAAACACGCAGCTTTATATTTATGTATTTGGAACAAAGAAATAAATTATTGTACTTCCTTGTACATAAAAAAAATTATTCATCAGATATTACTTTAATAAAATTATTTTATACAATATTAATGCAAATAGTAGACTCGCGTGTGTCCACTTATCATCATCATCATCATCCGCAGCCTATCTTAGTCCACTGTTGAACATAGGCCTCCCCCAACTCAACGTGTCCATTCAACGATATTATTATTAACACTAATTTATGCATTGAAGAGTTTCGCCGATAAATGGTGTTTAAATTAAATAGGATATTCTCTAATTTTACACTTCTATTATTACATGAACAATTCAAATTTTTCGACTACATTTGTGACGATCATTATCATTTTTCGATAACAAAACAAAAATGTTGGCAGAGTCAGTCAAGACTATACTTGATTAGGGGACAATTGCTAGCAAAGTGTTAGTTCATTTTTATAATTAATAGCAACAGAACTTATACAGCCCACAGGTGTATGTGCCACCTTTTATCAGCTCATTATTATACTGGTTATCGATTATACATTCATTTAATTTTTTTTTTATTAATTGGCAAATTAATAATAAGGGATGGAGTACCTAGCAATCCCCAAATTCAAGGTTCAAAACTTTTTGCTAAAAATCTTTTGTTGGGTTAGGTGTAAAAATAAATTAAAACAGTCACATAACTTAATTCAGTTTAAACTGAAAGCTAACGGAATAAGTAAGCACTAGGACTAATAAGTGAGGTACTACACCTGTTACCCCCAAGGGGTAGGTAGTGGAATGTAGTACACTCCTCTGTTTCACCAGTTACGTTTTACGTCCCATGAAATAGGTGGTGAACCTATTGCTATACACCGAACACGATAAGGTACTTAAATTTTATAAAGCCCTTTTTTCTTTGCTGTATCATGGGGGAAGGGAAGGTGCATTGTTTGTGCGGGAAAAGCCATGCAGTGACTCATCACCTTCAATACCTTTCAACTGTCTAATAAATGAAATTGATGATAATAAATGTATCCAACGTTCACCAGTACTCGGTATAACATTTGTTGTTATCAGTTAATCATTATAACAAGCAATATACACTGTTTAATCATAACACTTACTGGTACAAAACGAATAAATTTTTTAATGACAAAGATATAAAAGTGTTAGAAAAATTTAATAAATCGTAATTCGGAGCTTACATCAGGGAGTCATTCGCCTGTAGAAAAAATAAAAATAAAATTTTGCACCATTTGCCGCCATTTTCACCGTGTTGCTTAAACGATTTTTTCAGTTTCCTGTCGGTCAGCCAGCAATATTGTAGTCGGCGTTGACACCGCTACGCTTTAAACTAAGCACTGCGACCTACTGAGCTCAGTGTTGAAACTAAAGCATTCATTTTAACAATCTTAATGTTTCTACAGTGTCTTACAAATAAAACAAGTCTATTAAAATGTCAGTACGTTGGGATTCTTTTGTTACAAACTTTCACTGTTATTCTAATTCATACTTTAATGACGTCATTATGTAGCATTTTTATCTCATGTATTGTGTAGTATAATAGTATGGAAGTTTGTTTTGTTTTATTATGTAATACCTATCTGGTCATTTCTTGTACGATCTTAAATTACATATGATCAGCATGGCAGAGTTGCGTTACGCTTCCCTTAATTGGAGTGTGATGTAACTAAGTTGGGAATTAATTTATTGGGATCGTAAAATAAGAGCGATTAATGTACAACAAGAATGTCATTAGGTAAGGATAGAGATATATGACTCTCGGTGTTCTGGGCTACCCGGGCATATAATGACAATATTTTCACCTTCATGTAATCATCGCATCTAATGCATCACCATTATATGAAACTTTTCCTATGAACTTCGAGCAATGGTGTTGTTATATATAGATATATACTATTCAGTAACATTTCGTGAATGAGAACTACATAAGCCTATCCAACAGCACACAACTGAAAGCCCAGATAAATAAATAACCGAATAATCGTATAGGCCGATGCCCAACTCGGGATTGATGGTAGCATGCATCTTTTATAACAACATTACGCCTTGGCTTCCCCGACTTTGCCGCCATTTTTCCTAGTAAGTCTTACTAAGTGAATATTAGTACATCTACTAAATACCACCCCACTTAATAGCAAACTGAGGAAGAACAACTTAGTATAAAATAGTGCTTAGTATAAAATATTCAAAGCAAGCAATACGCCGAAGTAATTGTCGATTAGAAATTTAAAACTCGACGACCTTGTTCTGTAGCTGTATTGAAATCAAAGTATTGGCGGTCAAGTGCACGCCGAATTGAAAACTAATTTTTTTACATTATGGCACTTGGCAGAATTTAACTCCATTTATTATTTTTACAATGGCTATCCGTTGAAATATATTTTCGTTTGTATTATTAGTGCAAAAATGAACGAATTAATATATCTAGTTTATTCTACTTTTACTCATGGTATTTTAAAAATTTAATATTCATAACCTCAAATTTGCAAACTGTATATACGAATGAAAAGAAGGTAAAAGGTTTCTAAAAATTATAAGTTTAACTGGATTGATGGCAGACTAAAATTTAATAGTCAATGCCTCTATGGGCAACAGCGGGGTATTAAAAAGTAGTTTTTTTATTATGGTTGTAATAACCTTGTGTATGCAAATGTCTTCGCAATAATAATAATATTTTGTTACCCTGTTTTAATTACGTTTATGGAGACTTTCAAATTGTTAATTTTAACTGTAAAGGATGTAACCAGTTTTCCACGGGAAAATATTATAGGCCCAAGATGATTAAAAATAACTCAAACGCGGATTGACTTCTAATTCTTTGATTCTCTAATGAATTGGAAAGTATTTTGAAACTATGTACAGACCGTTCGGAACTTAAAATATTTAACCATATCACACAAAGTTGTAGGTAGCAAAAAATACACAAAATACTAAATCTGGAAAGCTTTTGTCACTCTACTGTTGGACACGGATCTGCTCTTAAAATTAGAAGGGCAAAAGCTATAGTTTATCAGCTGGCCAAGATAGGGTTGATATGCTTTCACGCATTACAGAATATATCGAAGAACTTTTAAGATATGCACATCTTCCCAACATATTTTTTCACCGTTCTATCAAGTGACATTTTATCTAAAAAGGCACGTAAGTTAGGAAAGGAATAGGAATGTACGTGACAATTTAAGGGTGAATTACAAACGACAAAAAATGTAAATTGAAAATGAAATTACTTATGATTTTCGTATATCTATAATTTGGTTTACTCTTCATAGAAACAAATATAAAAAGTCAATGAAATTATTCATATGTATAAATATGCTATTGACTGAAAGAGTAGTACCTACATCAATCCTTTGCCCTTTTATAAAACCAGAGAACAAACTCAATATAATTGCTGATTGTATCGTCTATGTCTTCGAATTACGTTATCCGTATTGCTTAATCATTAAAATCCTTCTCACGTATCCAATCGGTGGTCATGTACGTTATATTATTTACAGTCCCAGTCACTGGCCATGTACGAATAGCAATAGTGTCGTTGCTCATAAATAAATCGCACAAAAAACCCGCCGTCCAATTTTAAAAGCGGGAAATCTGTAACCTTTTTTTGTAGTATATTTTATTTTAGCATAGGTCGTAATCGTACCTATTTTTTATAGATACGTTTACGATTTATTTTTTTAGATACGTTTACGACCATTTTTAAATAAATCGTAAACGTATCTATGGTATAATTATTCATCTTGGTCTTATTTGTTTTCATCAGTTTTATCTTGCCTGTAGTTGTAGAAGCAAAAGTAATGATAGTCTATGATTAAAAAAAAATTTCACTTAGAGGGTACATCTATAACTAATTTGTAACCTTTTTATATTTAAATGTCTCAGTTTAACATGGCAAAGGAAAACAAGGTGAGGTAACCTGCACGTCTGAGAGTTCACCACAGATTCTTATAACGCGTGTAAAGACTGCCAATTTCCATTACGCTCGTAGCAGATCAGAGTCTATTAAACGACAGATTATTGGTGATAAAATGACAAAGGTTGAACATATAAACGATACGAAAAACAGAAGAAACCACTTATTAATAATTATAAGTAGATATATTTTAAATAAATGACCATTGACATTATTGTTTTTTTTAATAAATGCATTCATTTACACTATCACATCCGACGAACTTATACAAATCATATACGTTTTGCAATTTTAAATACGTTCTTCATTGTTAACAAATTTAGGGAAGAAATAAATTTACGCTTAGATAAATTTTTTGCTTAACATTTTATTTCAGATCTCTCTCATAATCGTGCTAAGCGCACTGGCGGCGGTGTGCGCGGCGCAAGCGGACAGGCCTCAAGTATCCGACTCGGCCCTCGAAGACGCCCTCAACGACAAGCGGTTCATCCAGAGACAAATCAAATGCGCGCTTGGTGAAGGACCTTGTGACCCAATTGGAAAACGGTTAAAGAGTTAGTATCATTTAAAATTTTATTATTATCAAATAAACGTTTTATAGGTTTACTCCCGCGCGTATATTCATGGTTAAATTATGTATCTGCTTAACTCAGATACGATTTTTCGGGATAGTTTGACTATTATTGGACCTACCCGAAGTTTTGTTCACGCAGTGATCTCGCTTCTATTGGCTGATTTTCATAATCGTGTTTGGTCTCTGATTAAAATCTCTACCAATTCGGAGCGAAGTAGCATGGTACCTCTCTGCTACTTCACTCCAGGGGTTGCTTCATTCTCACAAGAGGGACAAAAAGCAAAGCTACATATTGCCAACGGTTGTAATGAAACCAAATACCAATGTTATTATACAATGACAACACGATAAACTATAAAACCAAGATCACATATTTTCTAATATTTAGTTTTACAATTCGTTTATTCATATTTATCTCATTTTCAGCCCTAGCGCCATTAGTTTTACGCGGCGCGTGCCCACAGTGCAGTCCGCAGGAAACAAAACAGATTCAGCGCACTCTATCGTACGTGCAGAGAAACTACCCACAGCAATGGGCTAAAATAGTACGACAGTATTCGGGATAGCCATCTTGTTTAACATAAGACTGATATCTATTTGTAACAGCATTTTAGGTGGAAAAATTAAACCAAAACATTGCAATTGATATCTTATGTGTTTCTAATGTATAAATAATTTTTATGCAAATTTTATATTTTAGGTATATACATATACGCAAAAATATCGAAACCGACTGGCCAGCATTTTGAAAGTAGGCGCATAAATTAAAAAAATATTTTGTTATTGCTCGAAGATATACTTTATTAGTTTATATCCCTTTGCATCAGTAATTTGTGTTTTCTTTGATTGGAGCGAGAAGACATTTTCATAATATTCCCGCAAAATATATTTAAAATTTGTTATAAATACTATTTACAGCAAAATAATACCCAAAGCCAAATCAATGCGGTTTCCAGTATTATTCTTTAAATACACATGTTGTGCCTAATATTAAATTTTACAAAAATAAAAAGTCTGGCCGTTAAAAAATTGTCTAAATGACATAAGAAAAAATCACATGTATATTTCTTTATTAAGCAAGATTCAGACTTGCCATATCTAATTGGTATAAAATAAGATGTAGGTAAATAAAAAAGGATACTTTGACATATTTATTTGTATTATATCTATAGATGAATAAAATCACATGAAAGTTACGTATTATTGTTGAGAAATGTTTGACTATTATTATAATAAAATTATTATGAGAAACATGTGTATATTTATGAAAACAATAAAGATATAAAATGTTACTATTAAATTGTGTAACAGTTAATTTATTTTTTAATTTTGAATAACAAGCATTCAAAAACCTTTTTCAGTAATCTTATATGAATTTTTATGAAGTAAAACTTCTTTAACCGTGACTTGAGGGAAACTGATCTTATTTTGGACGAAAGTAACATTTAGACGATGTTGTAGTATATTCATTTCTTTATGAGTTTATTTGTATATAGATATTACAATTTCTACCTTGTTTTTTTTCCTTTAAAATTCCTAGTAATAGCTCGGAATATAAATTTATGCCCGGTGAGCAGCAATAGGCACATCACCGCCTCCATGATGGAACGTATAACTGATGAGACGTGGAAGTATACTATACTCCTCTGCCTAACCATAATCCCCACGCTGCTTATGCGCGTCGGCGATTACAGAGCATAGCTTCCCGCACCGCCTACACTGCTGTCTATTGGCGACCAGAGCAATGAATCCTTTAACAACAATGGATTATTATTACAACCACCATTGATTGTTGTTACAACTGCCCTTAATTATTTAACTATCAATGATTAGTATTATAACCACCATTGATTATTTAAGAATTTACTAATGCAAAGGAAGAATGGGTAGCCATTTTGGATTATTCAAAATGACTGTTTTTGACACAACTTTGATATAAGTAATTAGAGTATGCTGAAAAATCCAAGCGTTGAAAGGATAATTGAAGACTTAATACACACTGACTTTGCAGACCGAACAAAGATAAGTTAAAATATACGCTGTATTTGTAAATATGCATATAAAATTGATTGTAAAGTTTCCAAATAAAGTAAAAAATTTAACATCACGGTATAATCTCCAAAGTAGTATATTCCCACGTGTGGGAATGGTAAGTGGTGGGGTTATTGCCATACATCTGGCTCAGATCCAGACATCAACCACTAGAAATTTCAAGTAAAAAAAACCCAACAGTTCCCGTCCCTGGGCATTGAATCCAGGACCTGTCAATCAAAATCAATCAAATCAAAAAAAAATTGTAAAAGCCTAAGTTCAAACCTTCATTATAACTGATAAATTTTCTTTAGCATATTAACAATTTTGTATTAGCACATTAATACATACAATAAAATGAGATTTTCAGAGTTGTACAACATATTTTTTCGTCTGTAATATTATGTACTTGATTATAATGCGTGCTTTATTTTGAATTTTCCATGGCAACATTTATATAATTAATGTAGCAATGTGCACATGTTATAGTATATCATAATATTAGTCTATGGTGTAATATGAAAATACATATAATGAACTTTATAAACTCACATATTAACAAGGGCATAGTTTAAAATTTCGGTCATTTGTTATATGTAACAATTTGGTTTGTATTAAAAATCATTAATAATATTCAGATGCTAAGAAAGCTTTTTATATATTTCCTAGGGCAACACTTCCTAATTAAAATAGGAGGAGTTTCTTTTGCTATATTGGTATCTGCTGACGCTGTCCTTATGTTAGCATCCGGTGCAATATTTTCTTGACTTATTATTGTAATATGTAATAGATACCTCTGATAGTTTGACATTTTGTATTTAATATTTAATAAAACGCAAATGTATAATAGTTCAATATTTTATCCCTGGTATTTGTATTATTAAAATTAAAAATTACTGTTTTTATCGTATCAATGCTACCACACAACCTAGCTCACGAAATTATTTCGTACGCAGTCGGTGAATTTATTTACTAGTACTATTTTGCAACTATTTTGACAATTACAGATCAAAATCTAATAAAATTGTGCTTTTCGTACTGTGTGTTAATTACACTTAATATTAACATACATTGTTTGTAAGAACTTTGGAAGATGTTACAATAACAGTTGCACTCGACCTATAGTGACTATAGCACAAAATATGGTCGTACGTTTCACCTGAACAGATAAGTGGTGATGTGTGAACAAACTGAAATTAGTTATTTGGACGGTGAGGTGGTATGGGTGAAGCTGGGCTCCTGTTGGTGGCCCGGTGAGGTGGTGGCTTCAGACAAACTTCCACCTGACGTGCTGCCTTCATTTCGTAAACCACCTATTGCAGTCGTGAAGTTCTTCCAAGAAGATGCTTAGTAAGTTTACTAATATAACCTATGATGTTAATGTGAATATACGACATTAAACCCACAGACGCATATAAAACCTTCAGCCATGCCTCAAATGTTGTTTGTCACCTTGTTTCAATAAATATTTATTTATGCACATAAGGATTATGGAAATACTGTTCTCAAATCTCGTACAAATTATTTATGAGCAATTTGTGATGTATTGATCTGTTCAACCGTTTTCTTATTTTTATGGGTATAATTTAAATGTGTCTTATCACTAAATCGTATCTGGAGTAAAGCTTTTTGTATATTACACTTTTTTTTTCAATATTAGAAGGATTTCTTTATTATTTATGACTTTAAAATTAATTAGATTGATAATTAGTAATCTTCAACGTTTTTACATTTCAGTGAATATGTGAAGAACCTCAACTCTATATATAAATATAATTGTAGCCGTAAAAATGAATTCATCAACAAAGGACTCTGTAAGTTTTACAATTTTATCATCATCATCATCGTCAGCCTCTCGATGTCCACTGCTGGACATAGAGCTCCCCTAATCGGTGCCACTGCATCCAATCCTTGGCCTTCCGAATACAGCAGTTTCCATTTGTCTTCTTAAGGTCATCAGACCATCTGGTAGGAGGGCGACCTACTCTCCTTTTACCGAGACGTGGTTGCCACTTGATGATCTTTCTTCCCCATAAGCTGTCGGTCACTTGAGTGATGCGGCCTATCCATTGCCTCTTCAACTTACTAATTTTGAGAATTTGCTATTCCTGGCTACAATTTTAGAACTTTATATGATTCCTGTTATGTAACAATGTGTATGTATGTATTCATGAGCACCACAATAATTTATAGCTCACACAAGAGTTACTCTGGAGAACACTAATATTTCTGTCTTGTTAAAACCTTGTGCTTCAGTCAAAACCTTGTCAGTGTATAATGATATATATAATGAATAATGACAAAATAATTCACAAGACTAAAACTGATGTGCATGTATGAATAAAGTTATGATCGTAGTAGATGTGAACCATGTCTGTAAGAAAGAGAGATTTGACATTTGGTGTCTTTTATGTATCTCGTAAGCAACCTTCAACCCTTTCCACTCCAAGGCTGTTTTTGTTTTTATTCCACCAGCTCCACGCTAAAAATTTTCCGCAAGAAGAAGTAT
>DWJK01004914.1:0-11564 GCA_018248815.1 Croniades pieria auraria
CTTCCGCTTTCGTCAAATTCACAAGGCCTTACATCGCTGAAATAAAATTACATCTTTCGTGTTATCACAAATACGTTAACATTTAGAATAGTTTTTTGACGTATTAGGTTTGTTTGTCCGGGATGACACTTGAAGGATACGTGCGCCTATTTCTGCCAATAATTAACTATAAAGATGTTTCTCATGTGTTCTTTGTCAAACTGAATTATTGAGAATTCTTAGGGACATGCAACTGACGCCTAAATTGTTTTGTTTCGCGAATACTAACTACATGTTTATGTCCGGTATAAATCTTGTGTAAGTAGCCTTACAATATTTTTGTTTTAAACACACAGGTATACAAATTTAACTACTTTATTTTTAAAAAGCTCACCAGTCACCATTTCCTGGTCATGCAACATCGGTTACATAATGCGACTTCTTTCATTAGAGACGCCATTGAGCCGTTAACAATCCCCTTCCCGGGAACTAGCCAATACGTCTCGAGCTTTTTGCATTTTTATTTGTGACTGCGATCCGTGGTGGAGTCTAAGCCCGATGAAATCAGCAGACGAGTTTTTCGAAAAAAGGGCAATGAGCTCTTATTGTTTGGGTGGATTAAATTCATACAAAACGATAGAGCCAGCGACTCAGTATTGTTTCATTAGACAGGGAAATAGCATTCTTCCTTCAGTGCGGCAATATTTCCATGGATCCATTGAGCGCATGCTATCAGCGCAGACACAGGCTGCTGCCTCGCCGACTGCCGCAATTCAATAACGAGTCAGTCATCAAGTCATAGAAGATAGCGGTTAACAACGTTGTTAGTTTTGACGCCGAAAGTTCCCTCATTGCTCCCAAATAGTACTTATGAAATTTATTCTTATAACGTTCTTACTCAACCCCATAACGTCAAAATGACAAAAACATGGAAATGTAACTTCCAAACTCCACCTCTAACTTAGGATCCCAAGACAATGCCACTGGCAAGTGGTGCATCCTGCTGCACAACAGGCCAGGCTCTGGGGACCGGTAGAGCGCATAGCGGTATGTCTTGGTCGCGAACGAGCTACAGTTTAGGCAACGCGAAAAGTTGTGCTCAGTGAGTTCCAACACGCATATTCAGCGTGGATTTAGTAAAATCTGTTGTGGGGAACAGCAGCAGCAGTGGACTGAGATAGGCCGATGTTGAAACGATTTTAAAGGTAAGGTTCATTTTTCGTTAATGTAATATTCACTTACAGTGTTACCAAAATTTTAATAAGTTTGATCTGAGTATCTGAGATCTAAAAGGCATTGAATAAATTTCCAGATTTACATTCTGCAGCTACGTCGCTTATAACGTAAATTAGTTTACAAATGCTTCAAATATTTACATTTGTTAAGTACTGACTGTTTGACTGCCTCGTTGGTCGAATGGTCACAAGCGCGACTGCCGAACGGGAGGTCCTGAGTTCGAATCCCGGGTCTAGTAGTGACTCGTACTCTGGATCAGTGCCCGGAGTATGGCAATAGGCTCACCACCTATTCCATGGCACTTAGACGTAACTGGTGAAACGTGGGAGTGTACTACACTCCTCTGTCTACCCCTTCGGGAATTACGTTGTTAAATACTAATTTATTTATTCAGAGAAATTTAAACACCATAATAACCACATGCTAGATGAGCACGTAACGATATTTAATGATGCAACAAAATCAGTATGAAACTACACAATTAGGTATAAATATGAAGTGCTTAAGTAGGTATAAATATGAAGTACTTCCAGCTGCCAGGTGTCGGCAGCGCCAGAGCAGATAAGCGGCGGCAGTATTTGTGCCGACGCGTCCGATCGTATCAGCCTGATAAAGTTTGACGTGCAACAAATTCGGACGGGTAGCCGATAAGAGCTTATTGGAAAATTAAACAAATTTATCGCACGATGTCCACAAAAGCGAGCTATGATCGATTATTTCCTGCACCTTTTAAATTTATATTAAGTCAATAAACATTTATGTATGAGCTAAGTACATGACGTTTGTGTGAATGGAATTATTGTTAAAATATTCAGTTGCATTGTTGTAGCACAAACAAAATTGGATTGGATGTGGTTAAAGTATCAATACAATTCTTAAGAGAAAGGATGCTCCACAGCGCCATCCTCAATAATGATTTATATTTCGCATTCACCTGTTTTATTCCAACCGTATTTCATTTTCTGTGTTAAAAAAGGAAGTAATTTTGTTTTTAAAAAAACAAAAGAACTTTAGACTTTTTGTTTGGTTTTGGAATTTATTCGTTCCGCTTCGCTCGCCGGTTTGCATCCTGCAGGTCAAGTAGTCATCCACTGCACAATGGCGAGCTTTTGTTTCTCAGGTCCACTGCTACTGCTGCTGTAATTTTGCTAACTTTCAATGTTTTTCAGAGTTTACGAAGAGATTTTATAGCCTTCGTTAAACAGTCTAGAAGCTCAACGGAACTGTATTTTATGTAAATGGGCCTGAAGCTACCAGGAACACGACAATGTTTAGCTGCTAGTTCGTCCCCAAATGCTTAGCCGGTAATAAGATATGTACATATATTAATAGTTAATCGTGACTAGTTTAAATAATGCTACTGTTCTTAAAGAAAGTTTATTTAATAATCTTAATAAAACGCAATGAAGCAATGAATCGCATCGACATTAATAACGACATCGGAAACGATTGCAAGAGACAGCGCTACAAGTGTAACAAAATTAGATTTTTTTTTTAAGTAGCACAATAACTGATAATTAGAAAATGTATGCAAAAGTGGTCATATTCAGTGTGAGGTACGGTAAAAACAGAAAAGTCAGCGTTGATTTTCGATCTTGAATAAAATTGGCTTACGCGTTGACAATATGCTGTTGTAGAAGATCAACGCGCGTGCCCGCTCGTGAGACGCGCGCCGGGCCTGACGCGCCCTAACACACGCCGACACCAAACGAGCTGATACGCGCCGAAAATACACTGGTCTGCAAGAGCTGTTAAAACATCAGAAACGCTTATAACTTGATCCCGAAATCCGACTCTCAGCATCTCCCGACTCGATTACTTCCTGTGTGTGCCTCTGCGGGACCCTTGGCTTGAACTTCATTGATTACAGCGAATGAAAATGACTGCGCCCGGCGCATCCGGTCAGTCCCCAGTCGCTTTAACTTTTTCATAGCACTATCGAGCTCTCGGCGTGTGCTGCGACAAGTAAATCAATTGTGAGCACGTATCCGTGCTTTGGAATTAGTCTTTTGTTATATCAATTTGAACACAGCACCGAGTTATAGACGTCTCCGTGTAAACTTTATCGTTCATATCATAGAAAATGTTCGGAAACTTCTTGTTTATCGAGTATTCAGGAATGACTTCAGAGAACGTTATTTTAAACGCTATTTAAAAAATGAAAGACGATCCGTAGAATTGTGAGCGCTAAGAACGAGTTTGATTCGTTCCGGTCGTCGCCGGGCCGCCACCGTCCTCCGGCTGGACCGTATTCCAACACTTGTGTTTACATATCTATTATTCTTTATCGCTAACTTCATCTTAAAATCTGTGCATAACTATTGACAGTCAAAGCGCTTCAGTTTGATTAATGTTTTTAATCTACATATTTAAACATTCCATTCATTCCAATGAAGCGATGGTCTGATCTGCAACTGTTAAAGATTGAACATATATCATCCGAACTTAACGACCGTTCAGTCAATAGGGAGTTTAAACTATCGCCAGTCCCAATGAGAGCATATGCATTATTCACCGCGCTTCCCCTGCAACTAACACAATTCAATGGGATATGTTCACTTTTTTCGAGAACCCCGCGGAGACCCCGTCGGCTGATAACTTCATCGTAGCGCCCCACGCCCGGCGGGGCCGCGGCTGGCCAAATATGAAAATGTGTGCTGCTATCAAATTAACCACAGATGATTTCCTTTATAATACCTCGCAATTCATGTTAAAAATAATCGCTAAGTCTCAATGTGTGCACATCTTTATAATAGAGTTAACAAAATTCTTACTCTCATATTCACCAGCATTTTTTTGTAGAATGTTCATCTCGTTCCCCCTTAACGCGTTACAAATCCGATCGATAGAGACAAAACATGCTCTCTCTTTAATGGGTGTCTCGAACTTTTATGAACGAATTATGATTATGGAACATCCATGGCTATTCGTATATTCGTGGGCTATTTAAAAACTCCGAATATTTTTGGTAACTGCGGAACGAGTATTTAATACGATTTCTAAAGTTGCACTGTATTTACAATATAATGTATATATACGTCTTACATTCGAGTATATAATATATCTTATTATTTACATTTTATAGTCTGAGTCGTCGTCACGGAAATCGACAAGAAAAACTGTTCTGAAAACAATAAGCAGATACACAGGCCAGTACATATAATACAGAACCATTTCTTTCCACCATAGAAATCGACATTCCTGACAGTGCAACAAGCGATGGGCATATAATTTTAAAAAGCTAATGAAGCTCCGACTTTTAACCCACTAAATGTGGATGATAGTCTTACAATGTACGGAATGGATATATTCATGAATGTTGTATATGTCGCTCCTGGCGGCTCCCCAGGGCGCACAGTGGTGCGGCGCGCTCTGGCGCTGCTCTCGCGGTAGTCTCTAAACTGCGCCAGTGAATTGGACAACATCGCGAACGGTTGCGATTCCCTGCAACACCCTCTTTCCTACGCGTCACAGTGGAGCTTCGTTTCGGTACTGCGTATTACCAAATAAAGATAATTTACATATTTTTCTTGCATCACTTCAATCAAGGAACTTTATTTAGACAGGGCAAATCGAGAATAAACTCATTTGAATATTACTTTCTATTAACCCAACAATTGTACATATTTCACAACAAAAGTGAGAGTTGGACACATCAAAATATATTCGACACGTTAATTTTAATCTTCAATACGAAGCAACCACCATGAAAACCACTTCAATAGCCATGCAAAAGTTTCTAACATGTTATATTCTACAAATAAGTTATAATAAGTATAGTATAGGTTTTAATATGTTATAATAAGTATATTCTTTAAATACGTATTATTATACACAATATTAGTTATCAAACTTATAAACAAATGGAATATTGTCATATGTAACGTTCGGTTTACTTAAGAAAATTTATGCGACTGTAGCCACCTTTGCCCGCTATTTTATCAACTTCATACAATGTTACGTATCGATTAATAACAATATTCCCATTCTAAGTACGCACATGAAAATATTAGATTAGATATCTGCGTGAATTTTATGATATAAACGAAATAGGACTTCTAACAAACATACATCAAGGGCAGCACGGAGCTGCGCGGTGCGGGGCGGCGCGCGGCGTCGCTGCTGGCGACAGCCGATCGCGCTGATGTGCCGCTTTGCATTTAAGGGCTTTTTACACCCCCGCGAGCTTTTTCACCTCGCCGAACGTTTCGGTCACATCAGTTAACTTGTCTATCTCATATTGCACCTTGCGCATGGCGAGATGTATAAACAATATAGTTCTGGGCTCTATTCAGTCATTCTAAAAGGCTGCAGGCTTCTATCGGCGACAACGGCAGCTTGTGAAGGCGGGCAAATGACCTGCTACTCTCTTCTGATAGGGAAGTGATGTAAATCACAATATTCAACGAAACTCGTACATCGAGCGCAACATTTTATCGAAATCTTGTTGACACACAATGACAAACAAGAGATTGATACTAATATGAGTACGACAAGTGCACCCAACCTGAGGACCGCAGGTTTCCATAACCCGACATGCCTGCTTTAAAGGAAAATTAAGACTAGCAACTGCTAACCCGCATCGCGTCTAAGCAGCAGACACAAAAAATAATTTACAACCTTTATAATAACCTTGCTATCTTACTTGTAGAACAGAGCCATTTTTTATTGATATTAATTGAAATCAATTGTACAACATCTCGTGTGTATACGTCCCCTGAAGGTGCGCCTGTCTCAACGCGTGCTACAGATCTGTACTTAAATCTAAAACATTGTACTGAATACACCGAATGGTCCAGCTGCAGGTAAATAATGCAACCCTAGATTCCCAAATTGAGCTTCAAGTGGGCTTGCATTATGGTAGCCAGACAGCTAATAAATAACACATATACACGTAAATATATATTTATATCGATATTTTTTTACCTAGACGCAGAACAAATACTTGTGTTCATTACACATATATTTATTTTACGTGGCAATCGAACACACGACCCCCGACGCAACAGTCACGGTCATTACCTATTACAACAACGGGTCATTTGTGATTTTGTGGCAAATTTATTTAAGGAAACAATGTAATGTATTAAAACGTGCATTGAATATTTAAAGGTCGTTTGTGTGAACATACGTACATACGCTCGACAAACATTACCCTCTTACTAGCGGAGTCGAGTAAAATTTCTTTTTTTAATATAATTGAAGCAAAGACAATACATATTATACGGGTAATATACTTAAACTTTTTGTAATATTGAATCATAAAAAAATTCAAATTTGAATAGTGATAAATATAGCAAATATAGCAGAAGCGGCTCATATTTGGTATTAGTCAAAATTACACTTTTTGAGACTTTAATCCACAAGTGTATCGATGCGGGGTCCATCTACAATGAACGATAAGGCCTCATTGTAATAGACCAATCGTGCATGTACTTACGATCTCTTCACGAGCGGGTCTGGTCTGTGGTTATCTATTAAATTGTAACACGACGCATCTAACGTGCACCATATCCATAAGTTATGATTATAGTCCTCGTGCGCCGCACACTGGCTGTCCATACATTACATTTTATTCCGCCCATAAATATCTGTCTCTTTTTAACCGGCTTATGAGAGTGAAAAAGAGAAAAACATCGATAATTCATTCAATTGCAGAACAATCGCGACGGCGGCAGGCTCTCTCACGGCAATTACAACGGTGTCAAAACGGATATGTTTCCGGCGCGCTCGTCGGCCGGGGAACGGAACGCACTTTATGTCACAGTTTATGGGCTCGTCCATAAAAAGAAGAGTTTTATTTTACACATTTCGGTTGCGACCTGCCAACTTAAAATGTTTCTACACAATAATCATGGTATATACAATATTTGTGTAACAGAAACCGGATGTACAGGACTTAGGCGCATTTGATACACGTGTACATATTAACACCACCACTATTTCTGTAACGGCAGCTCCTGGCAGCCCGCCACGCGGCGGCCGGCGCTCGCATACATCATGTTAACAATTGATAACAAGTCGTCATGTCTGCTCATAAGTGCATACTATTTTTAATACGACTGCATTACGCAATCGACACGGACGATTACTTTCGTGCGTAGAATTTAAAACTATTTTTTAAGAAAATATCACGAGAAAGCATCGTGATGCGAACACCATTACATATAAATATCGTCCGCGTTTAGCATAATCCCGATATTTGTCGGAGCGGCGGGCGCTCCCGCCCGCTCCTCCGTGCTGCCTCCGCGCTCCCTGCACCGCGCGCGGTTGCCAGCGGCCGTTTGCATGTTAACCCGAGTTGCGCGGGAATACTCGGCAACGATTTGGTGACAGGACAACGGCACAGGGCGACCACGACATTAATTCAACGGCGCCATTTACAAGCTGATAAATAGAAAGCGGTCACAGAAGTGTTATATTAATTATATCTTCCAACAACTCCACACACGGTCAACCGATCGCAAGCTAGGCAGAATCTATACTGATACAACTAGTAAACTACAAGGAAACATGTCTTAAAGCATATTTACATGAATCATTTTAAGCCCAAACACAAAACGAATGCGAATCATCGGACAAATACATATCTGTCCTGGTGTGGAACTGAACTTATAACCCCAGCTCAACTGTCAGAATCACAAGCCACCGTGCCATTGATTCATGCTCTCATATTATAAACATCATCCTCAGTCGGTCCAAGTGCACTGCTGGACATAAACTTACCATCAGGGGTTTGTGAGCACAACCACAATAATCCCTACGTTGGCCATGCTATGTAGAGATCGCAGAGCACAACTACTCGCACCGCCTACGCTTATAACTACTTATAAGCAATAGTTCTATTTTTTTGGAAAGGCACAGGAAGATGCTGATCAGCTCAGACCTGCTGCTAGCATTATCAACTGAAGGATTGGTTTTACTGCTTTCTGTTGGCTTAAAACATAGTGTTATTAACTCCACATTTCAGCCAAACACTATGTTTTATAATCATTATTTATGATTATAAAACATAGTGTTTGGCTGAAATGAGGAGTTAATAAAGTCGATGATTATTCAGACGGCAGCAACTTTAAATAAACAAGTGACATGACATCACGAACAGTCGCGTTTGAGTGGAGTGAGCTGAAGATCGTAGCCAACTCTTCTTAGCTCGCTGAACGAGGGACGCGAACCACATTCTCGGAGCTGACTTTCACTTTATTATTTTACTTTCATTATTTACTTCACTTAACAGTGCTCCTAAGTTTTATTACATTTTTCAACAAATTCCCAAACAAAAGGTCTACAGATACCAAATGGGCAATACGGACCGTATATTATCCACTTACATTCCGTTTCATATCTTGGTAGAGACAAGAAGCATAACAATGCAAGTTACATAATAATGCAAACCAATAGTTAATTGCGGCGGATATGAATGTATTGCACGTAATATATAACAAAACGAAAATAAAATATCGGCTACTACCGCTACGTGTAGGTACGTAAAAAGTCGGAAACTACCTAAAACAGTTCGTAATTACTAATGTAAAAGATAAAGACACAAACTGGGAGGCAGCCGCGGCCCGACCGCGTCGGCGACACGTGTGCCGGCCGGACACTAATGGAAATAGCGTCGGAAACAGTAACGCGCGCGCGGACACATTTACGGTGCGGACCGCGCCGACGGACACATCGGCTGTCGGCGGCGGCCGCGCACGCGCATACCGGCAACTGCGCACCCGCCGCGGAGCGGCCCAGTGTGCCACCGTCCATCGACGCTTCACCTAACTTACCTACAAATTATCTCTTAGATTATCCCTTAATTATCTCTTAGAGATAATTAAGGCAATAATTTTTTACAAGAGGAGACAACTTTTTATCGATTTCATCCATTAATTTAAAAAAAACGTACAATCACGCCTGTAATCCCTGAAGGAGCAGACAGAGGAGTGTAGTACACTCCCGCGTTTCAAGAGTTACGCTTTACGTCCCATGCCTGAGGTGGTGAGTCTATTGCTATTCAGACGCTGGGTACAGATCCTGACTTCAAGCCACTATTAGAAATTTCTACTAGAACATCTAAGTCAGAACAGTCCAAGTTAGAAAATCCAATGTATCCGACCCGGGATTCGAAACCAGGACCTCTGGATCAGCAGTCGCGCTTTGCAACAGCTCGATTAACGAGATACATACATATGTATAATTTAAATTATAATAAATGCTATTAAATAATAATATTAAATAAAAATAAATAATAATATTAATAAATAATTATTAAATAATAATATTAATAATAAATAATACTGTTAAATCCACTATTCAATTAATTAAAAAATATTGCTTACGATCGCGATTTCTAAATAAATTGACGCGTTAATTGTTCATCTAAAATTTCTATTATTGAGACTTCAATGACACTTGTGGGAGTGTGTATCGGGGAGCACGAGGGGCGCCCGCGTGTGCGCCCGCGGGGCGCGTCGTGCGAGGGGCGCCTTGTGAGGAACTGCGTGTTTACGTACACATCTCACTGCTTGTAAAATAAACATGCAACTCAATTGATATGCAAATGAGTGAAACACGCATTTTGAATATACTTTCAGTTCGTAACACGTAAACAATCTAAGAATAGGATGAAACTTATGTACATGAAATGATAATAATAAATCGAGTCCAGGGCGCATACAGTAATGTCAAATGTATATTTCGTATACATATTACCCCAGTAGTTATATTAAGTAGGTCTTCATAAATAATATTTCCATGTAAGTATGACCTGTAGATACGCGGTCACGCGATGACATGGAAATCTTTTCCAGGATACGCAAGTGGGTGCTTCATGTAAGCATCCTCATATATTTCGCATTGTCTTCTCATTTCTAAAGGTACCGAACGATACCAACGTAAATATATAAGTAATGAAAAACAAAATTTGTTGAAAGAGATTGGGTCCAATTCGTTCTTTCCCTGCGACCGTCGCGTGCTCGTTCGCCCGCTCCGCAGTAAGAGGGTATGACACTCAATGCGATGTAAATGTCCGTTCGCGCAAATGTAACAAATTGCTTCGTACGACGCGCTCTTTTTCTGTTCATTTTATTCACTTCCCTGGAATTTTAGAAGCACCTATAATATGTCCAGGAAAAGTCATTACTACATACACATGTAGAGGTGCAATTTACGTTTTTTTTTTGGGATGGCCCGACTAGTTTAGGACCTGTACTACCACCTTATCTACGAGCTCTCGCTGAGTGCACTGAGGTCGTGGCAAAGGTGTACATTTAACGGTAACAAAAGTCATTCAATATTGTACTAATCGATATTTACAGCTGTCTCACATTGCAGACAATGTTTGAGGCAAAACAAAGAGATTGTAATAATGATCACATATGGTGGCACTACCTTAAGACAACTTCAAATCGGCACCCGAATAGTGCTTTCGGGTTGTGGGGGTGATCTAAGGTCTATGCCGCCCGATCTCGAACCTCGCTGAGCTCTTCTAGCTTTCAGGAGTAACTTTTTTGTGGCCTGGAGAGCCGCAGGTTCTGGTTAATTCGCAGTGCTTGTGCACGAGCGACCGTTCGTCGCTCATACAACAAGTATTACCTAATCAATTCAATTAAAATTTAAGTTGCAATGAGGTAGCTACAAATATGTTCTGATCTATTACGGCAGTGCTCGTTGACGCATTTGACATGTTCTGGTGAGGGACAGGAGCATACCTTGACGTCAGAGTAGATGACGGACGTTCCAAAGCGCGCAGCATTTAGCGCCCCTTCGTCCAAGAAGCACACGAAATTGTCAATGCGGCCTGCTGTGTGAACAGCGAGACGGGAGAACACAATTAATAACAACATACATCTGTAACGTATGCGTCCGGCGGCCGGCCTGCGCGCCGCCATGTTTGATTTGGGCGAACGAACAAAACGTATGCAAATAAGGAGTTACCTCCCGCCGCGTCTTGGCACCGCGCGCGCCTGGCGCTGCAACACGTATCTTTAGCACGCGGCCGAACGTGAACGCTATCTGCTTCGAGCTAAAGCTCACGCGCAGATAACCAGTCGCACGAGCGAACTGAGATCTCACCGGCCCAGATTTATGTAGACGCCCTGACACCGCAGCGCTCGGATGCATACATCAATTTCTTATTCATAGATGATAAATTGGTTCTGATATAGTACCCAACCGCTAAGGCGTAGATGGAAGAAGTGGTGTCTACTGCTCGTTCGATAATTTGTTTTCAAATTTACTTAAATCATTAATCATAAACAAATCGGTTTGAGCGTTGTCTAAGTTCTAATGTCAAAGACTACGCTTATATAAATCTTTCCTCTGTGCTATTATTGACAACAATCCGTGTCGTGTCTGAC
>DWJK01004915.1:0-11563 GCA_018248815.1 Croniades pieria auraria
ACAAATACAAAAAATGTGATAAATGAAGAACCGCTCTACCGATTTTGTGCAAACTTCACATAAACCATCTACTAAATTTCGCAGAGCGGATGAAATGGCAGTCTAAAATTGTTAGCGAACTGTTAATGCCGAATGCATTTATATGGATATTTGTTTTCGAGCACTTTTTTGACAATTCATCTTCTTCGTTTTTCTAGGTATATCGTGCACTATATGCACTAAAGAAAAGAAAGATAGAAAAACAGACAATAAATGTCTGGGGATAGTTTTTATCTCCACAACAATATATTTACGTTGATAAGGAATAAACAAAACCGTAAAACGCAAATAAAAATAACACTTTATTTTCAAATTTAAACACTTAAAGATTGCACAATCTTTACACGTATATACATTTTATTGATACATGTTATCTGTTGGTAAAACACACACCAGATAGTGATATAACTGCTTCAGTTGCTGCACGATATAAGATATTATCGTACAATTTTGTTTTCATACAATCCATTAATTTTTTTCTCTTGGTATCCTAAGAAATTCGACAGGACTTCGCGAGTATGCTGTCCCAGGGTCGGAGGTGCTATTCGCGCTTCGTTTCCACCTTCACTGTATGTAGTTGGGGGTCTCACGATCTTGACAGACCCGGCTACAGGATGCGGCAACTCCTGCACTAACCCTATCGCTTTTACGTGCTCATCCTCAAACACGTCTTTCATATTGTTCACAGGCCCGTTCGGAAACGAGGCGTTTTTGAAAATATTGACCCATTCCGCTTTCGTCTTTGTCTCTATCACATCACTAATAATCTTGATTAGAGCATCTCTATTCTGTACACGGACGGAATTGTCCAGGAATCTCTTATCCGTGATCAATTCTTCTTTATTTATCAGTCGACATAGATCAGCAAATTGTGGATTCGATCCTGTGCCGATGACGATGTGACCGTCTTTCGTTTTAAAGGCTTGGTAGGGTACTAAGTTCGCGTGGGCCGTTCCCCAGCGCTGGCCTTCGATACCACAGTTCAGGTATATGTTCGCAATGTTGATCATGCTGGATATTTGGGTGGAGAGGAGATTACAGTCTATCTTCTGCCCTTTTCCAGTATTTTTCCGATAGTACAATGCTGTCATGATGGCGCCGAACGCGTGTAAGCCGGTGGTGAGGTCTGTGATGGCGACAGCTGGCTTGACCGGTCCACTGTTCCTTTCGCCAGTGTTGTTTAAAAGCCCGCCCATCGCTGCTGCTATAACATCATAGCTGAAACAAACAATCTCATCATTATTCAGAACATCATCAATGAGACGATGTTCAATACAATGTCATGAGTGTAATATTTATAATTATTTCTATAACGGTTCCCGCTAGATAACCACAATGAATCATTTTAAAACCAAATCAGTATCCCAATTATTAACCAAGAGATTTTTAACGTATCAAACATTGACCTACCCAGGTTTTTTGGAATAAGGTCCAATAGGTCCAAAGCCTGTGATTGCACAATAAATCAATTGGTGGTTGATATCACTCAACTTTTCATAGCCAACACCCATTTTATCCAGCTTTCCAGGTAAGAAATTCTCAACAACCACATCACACTTCCTTGCTAGGTCATAGATTATGTTTTTCCCTGAAAAAGTTTAATTATTAAATAGTTTGCTAATATAAAAAATACATATTACATTTATGTAATATGTATTTTTCCCTGAAAAGGTTTAATTATTAAATAGTTTGCTAATACAAAAAATACATATTACATTTATGTCAACTTCACTACATTTGTCAACCTCATTAAATTTATTTCTGCATGATATGCATGCTTTTAATTGATTGAAAAAAATTATTTGATAAGTATGTTTGTGTGTGTGTAAAAAAATACCTGTATAATTATATTGTTATAGGTATAATGTAATTTATTAGGACTGGTTACAATACCACTACTTAGGATCAGTTTGTGTCAGGCTGTATAAGAATTTGTCCCAATATACTATTATATTTATTATCTGATCAATATATCATGAAAGAATAGGGAATAGGGACACTGAAAAAGTATTGATGCTTTGTAGTATCGAGTACTTTGACTTTCGATACTGATACTTTTGTACTCGATGCCATGTATTTGATAGTTTTATTCACGGAGTACTCTTAGTCAAGTATCGTGTCGAGTTATTTTTTCCGATTTTTTAAAAAACGAACCAATACAGCAACACATATTACAGTCTGAATTAAAATATGAAATAAGCCATTACTTATATGCATAGGTTTCATCACTTTCTGTAGATCTTTTACAATTGGAAGATAAGAAATTTGGTTTCTCAAAATTATACATGTTGGCACAAGAATATTTACCAATTCCTGCAATACCAGTACCCTCAGAACGATTATTTTCTAAGTAACATAAAAACGCGAAACTGGTTATCACTGAAATGGCTCAATAAACTTCTATGTTTAACTGACTGTATGGAAGAAGAATGGGAACTTTAATTTCAATTTTGTGTGTGTGTGTCTAAATAATGAAAAAAAATATATTTAATAATAAATAAACACAAGTAATTTAAACTTGTGTTGTGAATTTACAATACTTTTTTAATTATTGTTGTTTAACAAATATCTACTACATATATTGACATTACAATGAGGACAGATTTGATAGTTTGTAAGTTTGTAAAATTGGATGTAACTTTGATTGGATAATGGTTAAAATACTCAATCCTTTTAAAAAAAGACTTTTATCTATAGAAAGCTATGTTATCTCTGAACCTACATTTAATCCAAATATTACGAGATCGGGATCCACGGGGTAAAAACAGCTATCTTTCGGTATTTTGAGATGTCAGTACTTTATTTTGATATTTATTCAAGTACGGTAATTTCGATACAATTCACGACTTCAGTACTTACAATACTTTCCATTCGATCTTGTGTCCCTAATAGGGAATTCAACAAAACCTGTCTAACAATACGATTTTCTGAGGACCTGTATATAATGTATAATGTCCTTAAAGTACATTAAAATATAACTTAAAAGAAACATATCTGTAATGAAGTAAGATGACTTATAACCTACAACACTTTCACACTGATGCAAGAAAATAAGCTCCGCAACAGAGTGAACCTTAATAATAGTACCTGGATGACCAAGCTTTGCTTGCCATTTTTGTTGGTAAGTAGTGTTTTTCGGAAATTATAATCCACAATGTCGGTTTCTTTACTAATTAAATTACTACCATATTCTTTTTTTAAAACTCGGTAATTTTTTTGTTTTTTTTTAGAAAATATACATATATATATATATATGAATTAGATGTGTTGATAAAGGGCTCCCAATAAAAGTTTTTCTCACAAAAGAAGGAAATTGAAAGAAAAGGGAAAAAAATGATCAGACTGGAGACATCTGGATTTGAACCAGGGTCTTCTGCTTTTGTGACAGCCCTATTTCCCACCTGAGCTATAGATAATCTTATAGATAGTGACGAAATTTTCCAACCTTTTTTCAGGTGGAGATTGTGCTGTCAAATTTAAACTATTTTCAATGTTGACAGTAAAATCATGTCGTTATGTCATTGATGCGGTCATTTCATTTTGGACGTGCTTCGATTAAAGCAAATTTAATTGGAATATCAAAGTCATTGGGTTATGTTTTAAAATAGCTATTAATAAATAGCAATTATAAATTATAATATATTATAAATTATAGCAATTATAAATAGCAATTAATATTTTTTTTTTTTGTTTGAATAAATGAAATTAATATTCCAATTAAATTTTTTTAATATTTCACTTCTATACATAGCGAAGCACGTCCCAGGCCACTTGTACTTTATAAACACAAGTATGATATTATTTAAGAACAGTGACAAATTAGCAACTTGATTCAATGGATGTACTTATTTGTGTAAGTGTTTAGATAGAAACATGTAATAATACCATAATGGATCATTTTGCTAGTACAGTATCTCAAAAATTACAAATATATTTTTGTATTAGGTTCTATGTAGTTTTATTTAAATGCTCATCCGCAATGTATACAAACTATTCATTACATTTTGCTATGGAGTGGGAAATTTTGTTTATTTATTAGTGGCAGTGTAGTAATGTGATAATATTATACATCATTGCAACTCTTACCTGCAAGGCTTTTCATGTCAACACAAATGCTCTTCTTATTTCTATTTATTGACAAAAAATAGTATGAGTCTTGTGTGCCTTCCATAAAAGGTGGACCCCACTTCCTTGCGTCATCGCCCTCTAAACTTTCTACTTTAATTACATTCGCGCCTAGGTCCCCTAGGGTCATAGTACAAAATGGACCAGCAACCACCCTTGTCAGGTCTAATACATTTATGTCACCAAGCAAACCAACTTTAGTAGAAAAATTTACGTTTAAAACGCGAGAAAAGCTCGCTAATCTCAGTAACGTTTTAGACACCCACAGAGCCATTTTCCCCACTCCTCTAACGATTCACGAATGAACATCGAACTATCTCCATTCCGTTTGACGCGTTTATCTCAACGTATGAATACTATTAAGTACTAACATATCAAACAGAGAAGATAACGATGTTTTATGTAAGATTATTTACCTCCTGTAGTTGCGGGGACACTGTAGTAACTGCGGTGCTTGTTGTAGCCATTTCTTCGGCTTTTAATAGTTGTTGATGTTCTCCCATCAAATAACACTTCACTTTTGATAATTTTTCACATGATAGGGTTGCTGTTAGGCAATAACCGTCTTTAGTTAGGCGTGACTAACTAGTTATCACTACAGAATGTAAACGAACGCGATAATGTCAATATTCGCAATTAGATCGCTATTTCATGAAAACTCAGATCTCTGGGTGACTATTTTGTCAATGTCAGTTGTCAGAATCATGGCAGTTTCAACTTTTAAAAAGTTACAATAGTATACAAAATCTACACTTATACAGTCAAATAAATAATAACTTAAATGTTGGTTTTAATGCTTTTTTAATGTTTACGATAAGAACAACGCAATAACATGAAATACTTTTATACTTAAGACTAGAACTATCACTTGCTCATTGTTGTGGATGATGGAGATCAGTAATTCGAAATACATATCAATAGTTATTAATTTTTATAATCGTGTCCTATGATCGATAATTTATGGTTGACAAGGGAATGAAGTGAGCAGCCCATTTTGTATCTGACAGTAGGACTGTTATGATACGGTATATCTGATCTTTAAAAATTGTATAAACAAGTGGCAGATTACAATGAATTTCACAATCTGCGGCAAAAGAGCAAGCCTTTTGAAGAAAATATACCACACCTTTGTCTCTCTTTTCTTTAGGACAGGACAAGAAGAGAAGCGGTATTATCGTGATACCCAATGTCTTACTTTCCGCAGCTATAACTTGAAACTAGACCAAAAGGCCACTAAAAGAGGCCAATTTCAACTTCAATTTTTACGATCGGGACTTGAAATGTTGTCCCCGAGAAATTCTTAATATTCGGGTGCTGATATAATACATACTTTTACATATAATATATACTTTTGCTTTCGGAAGACGTACGCTAAAAAAATTAATATCATCGCAATCACATAAAAATGTGAAAACATAAGTATTCGTATCTACCAATCCGACAAATAGCGTTAAAATAATTCGAAACCTGACCAGAAATTTTTACAGTTTTCTTTACAAATCTATATTCTATGCAAGTTCTTAAATTGCGTATATTTCAGATAAGTATTTTTAACAGCTTATTTTCAAATCACATCTATCAAACTAATAAATAATTTAATATCTTGATTGACCACATTTCGCTTAAAAGGAGAAGAAATCTATACGAATACAAGTTTTATAAAGATTACGAAGAAACGATTACTTATTGTTTTTCACTGTCTCCCATAAAATTTGCAACGCAGGCAGATTCGCTAATGCCTTGAAAGGACAATTTCGTACGTACGTACTAAGCTACCTACTATAAAGTATCATGACGTACGTGCAAGCTACAGAGATACGTCCCACTGAGGATTGTTAAGAGTCCAGTGTTATCGAAACTGTCTTTGGCGCGTAATACAATGCAAGAAAGATCATCATCATCATCAGCCTACCTCAGTCCACTGCTGGACATAGGCCTCCCCCAATGAACGCCATCGCGCCCTGTCCTCGGCTTGTCGTATCCACCATCTGCCTGCAGCCTTTCGTAAATTCTAGAGTGGAGACCGCGGCTTGGCAAACGTAGTGTAGGACGCCCTCCGGCCCGGTGGGATGACGATCTGCAAGAAAGATGATACTGCAAAAATGATGAACTGCAAAAAGCATGTACCTGTGAAACGCAAGCATGTAAGAAAGGCGAGAATAGAAAACGTACAAGAGGCTAATGCTTCGAGAGGCATAGATAATTTAATCTTAAGGCTTTACTGATATGCTGAAGACGTACCAGCAGACGTCATAAGTAATTTTTATGAAGCCTAACCTGAGCTTTATACAAAATAATAGTAATTATCCCCAGTTGTGGAGGCTACGATTTTCGGACATAATTTTACCATAGACAAAAATGTATTACATTCTTCTATAATGACATAGTAAAGCTTAAGATGTCTGTTTCCCTTATAATTTCATGGTATAACCACTTGCCCCCAAGTCTTGTTCAGAGAGAAAGAAAAGATAATAAGTAGGTATAATAGCGGATAATTGTATTTCAACGGATAGTCCGCAAGCAATAATAAAACACGAACGGATTTATACATACATTTTAATTACATGAAATATGGTAATTAAGTTTTAAAACCGTTATTTATATTTAAAGCTCGTTTTATTTATACCAATAAACTTCAAATGTTTAGTCTGTCCAATTTGAAAGATGAGCTTACGGCAATAGATTAACACGCGTTGAATGATTTTTATTTGCGAGATTGGCCTCTGGAATAATCGTAAACCAAAATTAGATGAGATGTATTAATAGAGTAACGTTGAACATTCTACATTTCGTTATTTATTGTAGCTCTTTGGCCACATGCGTAAATCTACGTACGTAAAAAACGAATTTTGACAGCAGAAAACATCGATTTAAAAAATCGTAATGTTATAACGTGATCAACATTTGATTAGAGGAAATTATAGTAGTTATTATACAAACTATGAGTTATTGAAGTTTACTTGTAATTTAATATATTTTTATAACTTATCTATCTGCTTCGTTGCTTGAATGGTTGGAAGCGCGAGTGCTCACTGAGAGGTCCTGAACTCGTTTCCTGGGTCGCATATTACTGGCTTTTTTAACTTTAAATTTGTAATTAGCTCTTAGCCTTGCCCGGTGTTTGGCAATCAGTTCTCCGTCTATTTCATGATGAAACTCATAACTAGTGAACTGTGGGAGTGTACACACCTCTGCCTACCTCTTCAGGGAGATACAGGCTTGATGTCATTTAATTTTTTAAAATATAATCTCTTAGCAAGAATCAAGCAAAACGATGACTGCTATAGCTGTCTATAAATAAGACGTCCCGTAACGCTGGCAACGCAGTATTTCGAAAGGACTGTTAAACCGCTTTTGATCTGTTTAACAGCTGCGCGATAAAATTGTTTATATTTTCCTTAATAATGTACTCAAGGTAACACGAATCACTCATAAGCGTTTCAAAGCTATCACAAGTTTCAACCTTAATTCCAAAGTTGTAAGCGTTAATATGTCATACACATTAAAAAATCATTTGCCGGATGTTCATCTTCATTGATTAATATCATGGATTGCGATGAGGTGTAAATTGCCGTATACAGGAATAAATATGTAGGAAAACATATGTCATATTATTTAATACAATTCAATTCAATAATTCCAGACCTGAAGTAGCAGTGGGCTGATCACACCTGTCGCAGAAACAATAACCGTTGGAGTAGACGTGTTTTGGAGTAGAGACCGCGTCTTGGCAAACGTAACGTAGGACGCCCTCCATCTAGGTGGAGTGACGATATACGCAAAGTGGCTGGCAGTAGTTGGATGCCACGAGCTGAAAATCGAGCTCAGTGGCTTGCTATTGGAGAGGCCTATGTCCAGCAGTGGACGGAAATAGGCTGATAATGATGATGATGAATGATGATGAAATCCAAACCTAAATCATATATAATTTTCTATACTCGTTACATGTCAGAACAAGTTATTTGAACTAGCACACTAAAGTGGCAATGAACTAGCCACAAGACCAAAGAGCTGATTGTAATTGGTGATAGAAAGTTCTTGTGTCACAACCATGCACGAGCTGAAGAAAAGTAGGCTGGCGTTTTACTAGTCGTTGGTCGGTCTCCATTGCTCGCTGAAGCCCGTGGATGCAAAAATACTATACCTCGGGAAGCTCGGGAGAGGCTCAAGTCCAGCAGTGGACGTTAGTCAGCTGAAATGATAATAAATAATGATAGTTACAGAACAGATAATTTAAACAAATATCACCGCTGGAACAAATATCACCGCTGGAACAAACATCACTGCAGGAACAAAATATATCACCTTGCTTTTATTGTGTTTCATAAGAATAAATAAAAGAATATACTTTTCATCAATATAAAGGACAAATGCGGCGTTTTATTCAAGCTAATGTTATATCTTGGATTGGAAATAAATTCACCTAGGGCAGCAGTCAAAGTAATTAAATATTGAACCAACGAGCATCAGGTCATTCTACCTCCGAATCTATTTCTATCCAGAAACAATGAGTTCCTATATCATTCTAAAATCTTCCACCTATAACTTCTACCCAAAATCATGCGCTAATAAAAAATAATGGTAGTAATGTATCTTTTATTGTGCACAAAAATACGTTGAACAAAAAAATACAGAAAAAGGCTTAACAGTAGGTTGTACAATAAGCGGTTGTACAATAAAAAAGTTGTAAAATTCGTGTTTTACATACTAAGTCATAAAATATTCCAACTTGACTTCCTTTGATCTGTGATCAGTGTCAAGAAGAATTTCGTTATTGCATGCAAATTGTTGCCAATGACCGTTACTATGCCAATTTCTTAGGTATTATACACGTAATTCCATAGTTTCTATTTCTCAGTAGTAATAATCAAAGAGTAGGCATCTGTTTTATATGATAAGCTTTATACAATGTACCATACCACACACTGTACTCATGCCAACATAGGGTTGCCAACTGCTTTAATAAAAATACAATTATCCAAACGAGATTTAAAATATGAGACTTCTTTCAATTCAATTAATTTTGACCGTTTTACTTTTGTCGTTCAATTAAAAGCTAATATAAATTATAATAATATTATTTCATATTTCATTTGAACCTGTATACACGTATGCATATGTATTTGTTCTACAATTAAATATTTACTTATTTTAACACTAAGTTATTTATTCTATTTTCTCCTACTGACCGATTTTAAAAACGGTTTATGCCAAAAAGGCGGGATGTTATACATTTTTTAAATGTAAATCTGAAAGTGATGAACTGGTATTTTGTTTAAAACGCATATTTGACTTAAAAAGAATATTGCAAATTTTGAAAACACCACGTGTGATGTATATTCTACAGATAATATAGATAGAAAATTTAAGGAGCGACGAAAGAGTTTTAACTTCCCAACGTGGGCGGTGAATGAACTGAATGAATGAGTTTGATAACTTATGGTATAAATAATAGAAAAAAAAAATAGGCAGATTAAAAACTCGGGAGCCTCATCACGACGCAAAATACTAAAATCATTATACTTTTTAGATCCCCTTGACTTTTATCAATGACTTTGCCAATATATGGTACTGACTGACTAATATATTGTCTTACGCTAGAACATTTATATTACCTGTTGTCACTACCTGAGAATTGGGGACTTCGAGGAATTCCTCCCTACCCGAGCAGATCTAATGAACCCCAAGTATGTCAGTACCCTTGTATAGATTTATTTAATCGCTGCGGTTCCACTAGCCTGCAGGTTAGCTACCTTAGTCCTCTATCGAGTCCAGTTTGACAAGTTCACGGTAAAACGGACGGTCGTCAGACGGGCGCGACACGGAGATAAGTAAATAGGCAATATACAACACCAAAACTTTAGGTACTATATATTGTCTATTTACTTGTCTAAGCCTGATAATAAATAACTAATACAGTACCAGTGATTGGCAGCCCTATTGTAGGTGGATAGACTGTAGCGAACTGAAGCCAATACGGTTATAAATACCCAACATGCTATAGAGAGGATAACAGCAACAAAAATATCTCATTTTGTTATTGATTTTACTTCTATTTTCAAAAGCAATCAGTATGAAGAATATGTTTACCAGTAGTTTCGGTCAGATTCTCCTAAGCAGGTTATATTTTATTAGGTGACTGAAATCTATTTGGAGGAAGAAATCTATTCGGCATTATTTGTATTCTAAAATAGATGTATCTAAGAGATAATGGCTGTATATGGAGGATTGGATGCATGTGACATAACAAAAGTGCTAAAAATTCATTTATCTTTTATCATCTTTGGCCGATACCGTTTTTACGTGCCACAAATTGGTACAGTCCAAGGCCCTTCCTCCTTCCCAACTACAGGGGGCTTGCCGCTTTCTATTTAGACATTCTGTATCTCTATACATTTTGAACAATATGTAAAACTACATTGAAAACAATTGACTCCAATACATTATTTTGTTTACACGGGAACTCTGATGGTACAGCTGATCGCTATTCTGTCTGGTCTGCATAAAAAGAATAATAAAATAAGAAATGAAGTTATCAACACAATTTTATCATTCGCTGTACTAACAGCCTAACAGCCTAGCCTAAATATGATAGAGACCTACGACTAGGTAGGTCTCTATCATAATTAAAAAGTCGAAGACCATACATATTAAATACCTACGCGAGTCTTTCAGAAATTAATTCATACATTCATAGCTATACAGAACACAAAACAATTACATTTGAATTAAATACATATAATCTTTTAATTAAAACTCGGGAAAATATAAATAAGATGGAAAATATTGCTGTAAGACTGCTACTTCTGCTACACTACATTTGATAAAATTTCGAAAGGAAACCAGTTTCCTTTTACATACTAATATTTTACAAAAGAGAAAATGTATGCATAATTGTTGATACACCTGCAGTATTATATAAGTTTTTTCTTTTCTTCGATATTGTTTTGAAGTAAGTGAAGAAACTAATTAGTTGAAAATTTGATCAATTCCAATCAGTTTTAGAATAAAATTTCCGAGATATAGCCCGTTTTCGTTCTCGCAATTGTCTTCAATTATATCTCATGGAGCTTAAACACTAGTAGTAAAAAACAAGTCTTATCCAGCAAATGGTAGATTGTTAATTATTATAGGCATTACTCGTTCTTAGTTTACTTAGTCCACAATAAATTGTATCTTTTTGCGAAACGTATAATCTTTTTTGTGGTAACAAGTCCATTGTCATTTTTATTTTATAACAAAAGTTCACTAACGGTTTAGATTTCAAATTTGTTTTTAATACTGTGAATAAAATATTTATAGGGTTTTACTATAGGTACGGATTGATTTTGACAGCTCGTTGCGGCCATATTGTTTCTTTTACTTTCTGTCAAAATATCGTCTTTTAATCAGTCACTAA
>DWJK01004916.1:0-11559 GCA_018248815.1 Croniades pieria auraria
TTCATGAAAATCGTTTGAGCCGTTTCCGAGATTCCGATTACAATTTTATACACACAAGAATTGCTCATTTAAGGGTATCAGAGACGACAGTAATTAAAAAAACGATATAATATTTATTATAAAACTAGAATAGCGAATATAAACAACATAACGTATTGATTTTTAAAACTTAAAACTTTTACAACGTAAGAAGCTGACATTTTATTCATCTGTAAATATACCTGTCAAATAAACCCTTTGAAATTTATTTATCTGTATATCATAGAGCACGCTCTGCCTAGTTCGAAATATAATTGCCTTTTATGAGTTGGCTCCAGTAGAATATTATTATTATTTATGAATATTAAACTGAACCATTTATTACGAGAGTCAAGGAATACAACTATATTGTTTTTAATAAACAAAGTTTATGTACAATTTTCATAACAAACCTCTTCCTACCACTAATGTCACATCGCTCGCTTAACCGCTTGCGCCTATCGCCAAACGCACTCCCACAACTGTTGTGTTTTGCAATAATTGTGTTTATTTAGTTCCATTATGCATCGACCTTTAGGGAAATTGCCCATCGCTTCTGAATACAACGATGATTATTCCGCTTTGTGCCAGTGAATTAGGTCTCTGTGGTACATCTCCATTTGAATATAGTATTAATAACGAGTTGGTGCACATTCGAGTGTATTAGATATGAAAATAGTATATTTCAGAACAGTTTCAAAAGAAAGTTCGATTTAATCTGTTTTTGCAAAACAGCCGGGCCGTCTGGTCGCACAACGCACGAGGCTTTACAACTTCATTGTTTCAACAGATTATAATTTCAGAAGTAAAACTGTACTTAATTTAGTATTTACGTACATAGATTTCATCTGCACCGATATACTATGTATACTATATATACTATCGCTTACCGAATTTGCCATTAAACTGAAAAAGTACCATTTAGGATTTGCATGTACTACTCATCTATATTGTAATATTCCGGCTTAATAGGGGATGTTAAAATATATTTAGTCGTATTATAATAATATACACTAATTTCGAATTGTATCTATTTTCTGATTTTTCATGTATTGTGTCTAAGTAAAGAAAAAATCTGGTCGATTAAAAATAAAAAACGACTGTTCTAACCTTGAAATAATCCATCTATGTTTTACATCCATATAAGATGATGAAGTTCCTTATTAAGGACAACGGCGACAAATTTAGAATGTAATTTACTAAGGCGCGACAAGAAACTTTGTAGCGCGTTGATGTCTTTTGTATCAATAAAAAGAGTCTGCAGCATTGGGTTATTGGTACAAATATCAAACAGATATTTTAACATTACTTGACACAGTTCGTATCAGTTTTGCTCGATTGGGTTTTTATGTGAAATTCCTGATTACCTTACCATGTCAAGATTTTGTCTTGACTCCTACTAATATTACACGCTGTATAAAAAAGTTTGAGAATATGTCAATAAGATCTATGGCTAAGTCAACTTATGAAATATTTTTTTTAGTGCAAAGTTCATTTGAGTGCCTCGTACTGGGAACGGAGAGCGCACGCGCGCTGACCGTCAAGGACGGGTGTTCGAAGAGCTTCTGTTGCTACATTTGTAAACAAATCTGCAAGATATAAAAATATTCTACTTGAAAGCTAAGGTTCTATGCCTCAGTTACAATATTTTGAAAAACTTGTTTATTGCAACAAAAATAATTCTTAGTGAATGTAGAGTTATTAAAGCAATTAACTAAATTGGGGTTTTGATAATAAACTATCTATTCGTAAGTGTTAAATAATTTAAATTAATGCTTATATAATTTTTTAATATACTCATATATTATATGTATTATGGACTCTAATAATTTTGTAACAACGCAAGGCAAGTAATGACCCGTTTTCATATAATACATACGTATATTACTTTATAAATATTTTAATTAGTGAATAAATTATTAACTAATACTAAAAAATACGGCCTATATTTCAAGATGCATGTAATGTACACTAATATACGTGACGAATTATATTTAAATAGAGTTAATATGTTCAAAAAATTAAAACTTTTTTGGAATCGTGTAATGTATTTCAGTAACAAAGTTTATTTTGGTGTCAGAGCATAGGTGGTAAATTCGCGGAATTATTAGAATAAAATTGTTTAATTGTAATAAATAGTTAATAACCACATATAAATAAAAATTCGTATCCGTTACAGAAACAGCTCAAAACACTTACCGGCACGTATTGTCGAGTTCGTTTCACAGGAACTGCAGCTTCATACCACTTCACACTCGCGCAACTAACACTTCGGCGCTTCGGACTTTCGAACTGGGAAACGATTCTAATTACATATAATATGAAAATGACAATAAAATTACCTAGCAAATACTAGCAGCATATTAAACAATATAAAGAAAATTATATACGAATGAGGAATAATTACAGCAGCGACCTATTGACGTGACAGATACCAGAACTAGTGACAAATGTTGTCTCTACTGTCAAATAATAATTGGTTATGTTATACCAACGGGTTGTATAACTACTGTGGGCAAAAAGCAGGCATCAGTTGTGGGGTTATAACGGAACAGAGGTACACAATGCCTTCCCACGATGGCATACTCTGTTACGCAAAATGGATATAATTAAACACGTATTTTCTTAAACATTCAGTTGGACAATGTGCAAGATATTCGACAAGGCTTCAGGTAGCTTGTGAAAAACACAATTAACGTGCTTCCACCATTGTTTTTAAAATATCATTACAATCAAAGGTATTTGTTAAAAGTTTAGCATCGAAAACGATAAAACAAATTCTTTAAAGCGGGAAATATGAAAAAAATTGAATAATGAAGACAACAGAACAGAGTATGTACCTAAGTATCTAAAAATATGCAAACACCAAAATGCAAATTCTGTCTAATCTAAACTACCAAATACCAAATTGAAAACTTCAAATTAATTATAAAACATTTCAACGTCGAAACACTGCGAATGTAATCGATAGAGTTCGCGAAACGAAAGAGCTTTGTTCTGAAACTGAATTAGATAGGAAGATACAAAGTAGTATTGAAGCAAAGTTTGTTCAGAGAGAAGTTGGAATTACAATATTGGTGATACCGAGAGCGTGTTCGGAGACGGGTGAAGATGGACGGCGGGCGCGCACTGCGGGGCTCGCGCGCGGCGCCGCGGCTGGCGGCGGTGGTGGGATACGTTGAGCAAACGGAATGTCACCGTAGAAAGTTAGAGGGGTGCGTGTCAAGGTCGCTTGGGTGGCGGGTGGCGGAAAAATGGACTTTTATCACTCTGAAAATTAATTAATATGTAATATATCGATATTCATATATTAATTACGCCTAGCGTTCGGAGAAGACACCTGGCCAGCAGTGGAAATATAAAAGGTTTAATGATTATCATGATGATAGTATTACCTATTAAAATTTTAACCATTTTTATTTACCTGTATATTGTCGGTAGGCACTAATTAAATGTATAAGTAATTAACCCATTTCAAATCAAAAAAATTAAACGAAGCTGTTTGATATTTGAATTTGAGGATATTTGAGTTACGGTAACTTGATAACTTAAGAAGTCCAAATCCTTAGGAAAACCTTATAATATTAGTAACGTAAAAAAAACATACGTAACATAACGCCTATAATCCCCGAAGGCGTAGGCAAAGAAGTGTGGTACACTCCCACGTTTCGCCAGTTATGTTTACGTCCCATGGAATAGATAGTGAGCCGATTGCCATACACCGGGCACAGATAAAGACTCCGAGTCACCACAACAAATTCTAAATTGAAAAAATTCAATAGTACCTACCTGATCCGGGATTTAAACCCAGGATCTCCCGATCGGCAGTCGCGCTCGCAACCGCTCGACCAACGAGGCAGTCATGATACTAGTACTTGTATTATAATTGTGAAATGAATTATATTAAATCAATACATAGCGTCTTTTTAAACAATTTAGAACGTTTGTATGGCTATCGTGCTATAATATTGCATAGGGAACCTTTAAGATAGGCCTGCCATGAAGAACATGTATGACAAATTAATGGAAAAGGTCATGGGGACTCTACAACTCTATCGTTCATATTCGTCTCTCAATTTCTTGTATCACCTTATTGTCAAAATCAATTACATTTGATTAGAACTTAGACTGACAGAGAAATAGACTACCACTGTGTACAGATATTACAGTCTGTAGTTGCTTCAAGAAATAATAATAATAAATATAATAATCGACCCGTTTACTATTCCCCTGTTGGAATATGGATCCGCTCTCATTTTAAGAGGATTAAGGCCATTAAAGGGTTGAGGACTTCGCACGCGTGAATTTTTTTTTATGAATTCTAAGACGTGCAGGTTTCTTCACGATGTTTTTCTTTACCGTTAGCAAGTGATATTTAAACTTAAAATGCTCTTTTGTTAAGAGATGCGCGCCTTGAATTCGAACCAGCCTCCCGGAGTGAGAGGCTGAATTCTTAACCACTGGGCTATCACTGCTGCTTCCAAAAATGCGCTTTTATATTACCTACATTAGCGGCCGGCACACGCCTTCACTAGCTATACTAATGTATAATTCTTAATGAATATTCAGAAGAATTTTAACTAAATATTTAATGAAGTTATTTGTTATCATTTAATTTATTTATTTACGATAATATAGTACGTTCTATATTGGAAATTATTTCTGTCCCAAAATTCGAAAAGATAATCAGAACGTCTATGTTGCAATTTATGGAATTATGCCTCGCGAAATGAAATATTATAGCTTCGAGTTAATATCCATCGGACAACTACAACAACGGACGACAACAACAGACTTTACAGACCTTTAAGGTCCAACAACCAATCAAGTGTCAGTGTCAGGGTTTCAGACAAAATTATTAAAGGTTGCTTTTTTCCTTGAAGCGTGATATTTACAAGTAAACAACATTAAAGTGCCCAACAATTAGACTTCTAGCACTTAAGCTCAATAAAACATTTAATCATTTAATAGCATTCTTAATAGCATCAATGACGAGTTCCACTCTCGGCGCACAACTGACGAGCGATTCATTAATGCACAGGAATATTAACCTTCATTTTTTAAGTACGAAAGATTGTATTGAAATTAAAACATTTGAAACTCAAATAACACGGTGAATGACACAAATAATAAAGAATGTAGTTTAAAATAAATGATAGCGTCACATGAAATTTTCTGTATTCGTCCTAAACTTATCTTTTCGTGAATCTTACAGTGAGAGTATTTGTGTAATAGAAATAATTTAAGCGTTCTCACGTTATACACTAAAGTGATGAAACTTTATTTTTAGGTAGGATTATTGCGTTCATTTTTTATGTAAATCTATAGATATGCGTTTGCACATATGTCAACATAGTATGAACTGTTACAAGACGACTGTGTTCAGCTCGCCAATTGCATTTATGGACAGATGTAGACATTTATTCAGTCATTGTAACTAAACCTGATACTAATTTCTACAGGTAATCGCTGCATCGTGCGGATGCAACAGGTACTTTATCGTTTGTTTCAGTAAACGTAGCGCGAACGAAGTCTTGACATATTGTATTATCTTTATATCCCTTTGTTAAAACATTGTCTGAAACAAAAGCCTCTGTTCCCAGATAGAGCTAATCTGTACATCTATATTTATATTCCTATACTGGTTTCGAAGCCAGTTTCGTTATTCTTGATTTGATACACAATAATTCAGACTCAAAACTGGCATAGAACACTAAGATAGAAAATTTTTGTATTATTTATTCTTTCACACTTAGTATTTCTCATGTTCATAGATAAGGGTGTTTTTTTTTATTAAACATGTATTTTTGTCCCAAGTTCTTAACATTGTTTCCTTGTATCGATCTACATATGTACTTAATAACACGCATGTGTAAGTACGAGTGCTAACATTAATAAATATCTGCCGCGCTGGCCGCGTGCGGATTGGCAGAATTTACGCCTGTTACAGAACATGAAGAAAAACTTTAAAGTGTGCATGGTCCTTCACGAGATGATACTTCAGCTGTACAGCTAGTAATATTTATGATTTAAGAAGAGAATTTTTATTACAGCTTAAAAATGTATTACTTAATAATCAATTTTCATTGACTTTTACCTTGCAGATGTTAAAAAAATAATAGGAAACTTAGAAAAAGAGCTTTATTCATAAACGAAACAATTATGTTAGCTCGAAGTCCTTTGCTCCTTTAACCCTTTGCTCCTTTCGGTTGTCATGTAGAGCCCCCATCAATCGTAGTTAACGCTATTTATCCGAGCTGACTCGCTACAAACGCCGAGAAGGCTTTATACTTCCGCCAGTAAATATCATAAATCAAGAGGATCATTATGTTTGCATCAGACAATACTCATAGCGTGAAAGTACACGTTCTAAAGATATTTTCCCACTAGGCTGTAGCACGTGAGCGTGCTATACGCACAAGTTTTGTTGGTAAGATGAGCTAGTCTTTTCACCATGTTCTTGTCAGTGCCAGAAAGACTAGATAGTAGAATATGCGATGTGGCTTAAATGATAAATGTTAAATGTATACTCGCATATAAGACGTAAGACAAAGAGAGTAAGACTCATTTATATTGTCAAAACGGGTCAAATACTGGCTATTTGGAAAATCAGAAGTCTTGGAACCTGGGACTCAGAAAGTAAGTCAAGGGTCTTGAAAACTTTGACAGCATGTGTATGACGAGTGACGATTGTATAAAATGACGCCAGATCCGTATGGATGGGGCTGTCTTGCACTCTGTGTTCTTCAGCTATACACCTACGCAGTAATAATAATAAAAATCGCAATCAAGATCACCTGATTAACAGCTAGTGTCCAAACAATATGCGGCACCAGCTCATGAGGAATTGATTATATCATAATTCTTTCAAGCTTTCCTGCCATTAAGCTGTTCACTAGTAGAAGTAGAAACACATGAAGAGAGGTGGCATCTAGTAAAAGCATACAATACAAAAATACTTTATTGTACAATGTATATAAGCCGGCAAAGCATTGGCCACTCCTCGGATCTTGCAAATGTTAATAGGCGACAGTGACCACTTACCAGCGGGTCGCCCGTCTGCCTATTTGCCAGGCTAAATTTAAAAATAACACAATATTTACAAGTGAAGATAAGCATAATTAGTTGAGTATTTTCTTACATTATAATAACGCAATTGATAACCAGGTTAGCTACTGGCGCAGAAAGTCTTTCATGCAAACGATGTTAGTTGCACTCCTTCAGCAATCGATGCGCAATTATTTTTTTATGTTCCAGTTAATAACCATCAATCAATATTCGTTTCAAAATGTATGAAAAGTATGTACATTCAACTTGGCAAATTATACTACAACTAACGCGCCTACGTTGACTCTAAGAGCCCCTGCACACTAGAGTTTCTACAGCATAAGCGTCTAAAAATGCATACATCGTGTTAGCTCCCATATGCTGTAGCATGTACGATTCTAACACAGGGGCCTCGTGTACCATACAATGTTGATAAACTTGATTTTATCCATTTCTAATTGGGGTTACGTGTGCAGGCTACAAATATTTTTACTATTCATATCTTAAACTATATTTATACCACATATTATCAGAGACTCCGTTGGCGTCTTTGCCAGCAATTGAAGAATCGTCTCACTTTAACAGATGGTACACATTTAGTGCTTTGAAACGCCCATTTTAAGAAATTTAGAAGTTTTGTAAAGAGTCTGCCTTGAACATAAATTTATGGAACGCCAACAATATAAAATCTCCGTTGTGCATATGCCTTTAGATTTGTGTATAAAGTTACTAAAAGGTAATATTATAGTTAAGGGTCTTGGTATAACTTGTACCAGCTGACTTAGTGTCAGTGTATTTCTACCCACATTAAATACTCCGTGAGATAAGAAACTCGTGCTACACATAAGTACATATGTATATTATAACACCTGTTTCGCATAGGGGTAGAAAGACAGTAAGGGTTTCCACAGGCTACAGTCTTACAAAGTTCTTTCGCCTAGTTACATGTATTAGAGTCATAGTGCTTATACATGCTTATAAATAATAGTAGTCAAGTGACATAATGTAATATCTGGCGTCTAAATCATAATTATTTCAGTATTTGTATGAGAAACGTTCACTTGTCTGTGTAGATAATTAACAATGAATAAAATATATCCTAGTGTTTTAAAATGAGTTTAATACTCATATTTTAGATAACTTGCATATTTTATGAGACATTTTAGGGTACATTTTAGATGACATTTTTTACCACAAGCGAGTGACGAGTAGCTATTGGAGCAACAAATCTGGCATAATTCGATAATACAGTACTCACTTAGTATTAGTACTTACTTACACATTATCAGATATTTTAAAAACAATTACACGAGTATATATTTGAGTGGCTGTATAGTTTAATATTCACCCCGACTTCTGAGCCTGAGGTTGACGGTTCGATTCCCGCCCAGGACAAATATTTTACATCATAACACAACAAAGTTATTCTCTGTCAGCATCGATCAAAATTGACGTAGATTAAGATTACATATTTCACGTTACTATAAGTAAAGTAAATTACGAACACGTTAATTATTATTTTGACTGCTTCGTTGGTCGAGTAGTTGCGAACGCAACTATTAATCGAGAAGTCTTGGGTTCGATCTCTGAGTCTAAATCTGTGCCCGGTATATAATAAAAGGTTCATCTTTTATTCCATTGTGGGGCGTAGAACATAATAAGTGAAACGTGCGCGTGTACTGCAATCAACTGCTTACCCTTTTGGAGAAAACAAACGCGAAGGTAAAAAAAAGATAATTAAAACGATGAGATAATAATTATGATCATGGGAAGTGATATGTGTATGATGGAGTATTCCAAGGCATAAATTGCGACACACGTGCTCATGAAAATATAGGATTTGAAAAGGATTACCGACGTTTAACGAAAATATGTGGTGTTGACGCGGACGTCCACTTGCAGCTAGTATCTCGTTCATACTCTATCGTTTACTCGCTGCCTGTCGAACCGCGCACGCAGATGCACGCGCAGCCGTGGTAACGAGACCAATTACCGTATGAAGACAATCGAACCTCATAATTAAACTTTGGTCTATTCTTTATATAATATGAGAAGATGTATCGCAGTAAGTTATGCCCGTTTTTCACTTGCCTTTCATTGAACTAGTAAGTAATTAAATTTAAATATTAACTGATTCTTGGACAGAGGACACAGCACTTTAAAAAAACATGAAGGGGTTTATATTTAAATTTAATTTTGTTGCTGCGATTGTTTTATGTAAGTTTTATTGTTTTTATGTCATTCAACGTATATATCAAAAACAAAGTATCCAAATTAGTACAACCGCTTTTAAATACTAAAGTTCAAATAATGTTCGAATATTTAGAAAGCTTAACACGTTTGGATATAGTGAACATTAGTGAACCTAAAACTGGCATGTACGAAAATATACGTTGCTGCGATCTTTGTTACAAATGTAGACAAGTAAATACGTGCATAAATATGTATTTTGTAATACGCAAATACACACGCAGTGAAACATACATTGAAAACAGTTATTTTCTCCTAATCTATAATTTAAAGGCAGGTAATCGTTTCATTAACATATTTTATTCGCAAAACACATTTATTTACAGAAGTTTATCCAACGGAGTAGCATAATTTTGTGAAAATCATAAATTCAGTTACAGTTCTTGAGACGTCAGTACGCGGAATATTATTTCTTCATCTAAAAACATCATCGCAAGTACAGTTATATTAGAAGATTCTCCGTGCAGACGACCTTAAATTATATTTTTTCTCTTATTAGGTTATAATTAATTTAATGAGTTTCATTTCTAAACACGTATTTATAAGGACAAAGTTGAACTTGAGACAAAAATACTCGTGCTCATTACCCTAATATTTTTGTAGCCCGCAGCCCGCAGCCCGCAGCCCGCAGCCCGCAGCCCGCAGCCCGCAGCCCGCAGCCCGCAACCCGCAACCCGCAACCCGCAACCCACAACCCACAACCCACAACCTACAACCTACAACCTACAACCTACAACCTACAACCCGCAACCCGCAATGCAGTAATTAGGGTCATTAATCTCTGGAGCAGTAAGCCAATGTTATTAAAGATATAATGCAAGCATTTTATTTAAACACACAATTTAAAGTGTTATTATTTATCTGCAACTTAAACTAAGAGTAACTATAAACTAAGCTTATTCCTAAGGTACACAGCGTTACGATATTGATAGATAATTTAATACATTAATAAACTATACAAAAATCGTCTCATATTGTTAAACGTTAGGTACGAACGCAGGCGAACATCCTTGGAGGATTACATTTTATATAATCTCAACGAACCCTTTAAGATCGGTTTATGACGAAATCTTGCGAGCGCGGCGCGTCGTGATATGTTGCACTGATGAAATTTTGATTTTTCGACTATTCAGTTTCAATTTGCATTCTACATGTCACTAGTGTGGTAACACCGAAACCCAGTCATCCACACAGCTTTTAAAATGTACTCTTACAGCACTCGGGGCCTTGTATTCTTCCTAATCATTGAAATAGATCGTAAGATACCGTCAGTCTACTTACTAGGTTGAGACAGCCTGAATAACTGTCCATTTCTCGAAATATTTTATACTAAATGTCTCATAAAAAAATATCTCATTCATTTAATCATAGAAAGCGAGCTTGAGCCTGGTAACAGAGTTTCCCTCCACATATCTATTCTATTAACGGTCACCCTATCAAGAAGTGATCGCGATCTTGTATAAAGAGAAACTTTGGTCAGGTATTGATATATGAAATTTAATAATAATAATATCGATATTAAAAAAAACCTTATTGCATGAACAGCCATCGAATCTCGAAATAAGCTAGAGGAGAGCCTGTGCTATAGTAACCAGGCGACTGGTACACTGTATAATATTCTTATTCATATATAAGTACTTATGTAAATATTATTTTTAATAAGATAGAAAAAATGCTTGTCCTGTGACGAATCGAAGCCATGATGCCTAACACAGCTCTCAGTTGTCACTGGACAAGCGGGTCAGTTAAAACACTTTTTATAATAATACCTTTATGAATTGATCATAAACGAAGCAAGGCCAGCGACTAACTGCCACAACTTTACCGTAATACATTATGTATTGTAATAATATTCATCTCGGGGAATTATTGATAACCCAGATCGCCGGATAACGCGCGTCAATGAATCGCGTAATCACATGTTAGAGGGTTACGTGGCCATAGGCCGAGAGCCCTGTGTCGACCAATATTGAAGGTCCCCTTTCGCGTTTGAGTAAACAGATCAGAGTGTGCTAGCAGTGCGGGTCCACGTAGCGCGCGTAACATAATTTATTACTGTTATAAAGTATTCCTTTTGAATATTATTATAATTTTTTAAATTATTTCAGCATTAACACTAGTTGTCTAGTCTATCGTTGGTCTAGTGGTAGCAAGCACGGCTGCCAATCGGGAGGTCCTGGGTTCAAATCCCGGGTCGAGTACTATTGGATTTTTCTAATTTAGAATTTCTAGTAGTGACTCGGA
>DWJK01004917.1:0-11557 GCA_018248815.1 Croniades pieria auraria
AGGTGCGTGCCATGGATTTGAACCCAGCACCCCCGGGGTGAGAGACTGAATTCTTAACCACTAGGCTATCACTGCTTGTTTCATCATCATCTGTCATCGCCATGCAGCAGTCCAACTAAAATGCACACTACTTGATCGCGTTAACAGCAAAAAAAATGAAATCCTTTAAAAATTCTAATAGGAACAGCTCTGTTTAATCTTCCGCTTTCGTATCTGATTGGCTTCAGCGCTGTCAGATGCAGAATACGTGTTCGAATGCACCACCCTTATTGGCCGGTTGGATTTTTCCTACGTAATGTTTTTTGCCGTTTAAAACACAAGTTCCTCTCGGTCTCACGGTTTGATTGGGGCTGTATTTAAATACAATAATTGGTTTTTGTTAATCATCGATTTAACTCCCGTACGGGGACTTACGAAATTGATTTCTTGACCTTTATCTAGATTATTTGCATATTCCATACATCAAATGTTCAGAGATCTTTCCCACGACATTTAACATAAGACCAGTCGATACGTTAATCCTATTACAGTCTAATTAAAATGTATATTAGTATAGCCTGAATAGTAATTGGATTCAGTATCTTGTATAAGTTTCTTTTGTTGGACCTTTATCTTTCGGTATACCATATCACGTTCGCCCTAATTCACTCCATCAATTTATTATTTGTAGGAACTTCTTAGGAATACTGTATGTCCTAGCATGTCTATTCTTCTCTATGAAGGATACTGCTTTAAGAATACTGAAACAAATTATTATCGTGCTGTATATATGTACATATATGTTCATTACGGTCCATATTGGAGGATCGTACCTGGAGCCCGACGTACATTACGTTCCATTAGCGGGCGGGGATTAAACTGGCCACCGATGTAGGTATGTTGGTACACAACACGACACCATCGCGCCCAATACCCGAAAATGTACACGAAATGTAATGGATGTGGATTGAAAAAGAATGGATATTTGTTACTTGCTTTTTTGCACTCGGTATTTTTGTATGAATTTATGATACTTGCTTTTTTGCACTCGGTGTTTTTTACCTACGATATTTATTTATGTATGTGCATCATAATTTAAGTTGCAAAATAGCAATACAACATTATTATCTGAATTATTTTGACAACGGTGAATGCATTGACTTCGAAAGCTTAGAGACAACTGAATTTGAAAACATTATACTAACGCTGTACGGTGTTTTATGATGTATCGAGAATACTAGCAAATAATGTACAAAAGATAATAAAGTAGACAAAAAGTTATCTTCCAGTTTTATTGATCAGTATGTGGTAAAGACCATAGCTAGAACTGCCCTAATGGATTTAGCTTACGAAATCTTATAAGAATGGATAAATAATTCATGGCTCGCAGACATACTAGAAACTCTAATTAGAACTAGATTTATTGATTTTACAATGCAAGACCAACACATACCAATAAATTGCTTCAACATGTGATATTGAAAAATGAATTCAAGAAAAAGCCTTTTCTAAAACATTGCTGCTGTTATTGATATAAATGGAAAAGTCAAAAATTTATTGTCAAAAATATCCCTTTAAAAAAAAATCTGATTATACTAAACTAAATACAATAACTATTGAAAATAGTTAAATATTATTTGACCGTTTAATACAATCGATCTCAAACATATCATCATTAGCAATGAACATCAACAATATAATTGAGCGGAGGAAATTGTCCGTGAAAACACAGAATCGATTATGGACATTCAGTAGCTACAGAGTCCGGGGTCGCGCGGCTGTGCACCCGCGCGACCCCGGACTTCCCGCACTGGCACAGGGAAAAATATTTCCCCGTTGCCAATAGCAACAAGAAAACAGATAGATATTATTATCTAGGGACGCCCCAAAGATACATACATCTATATATACATGCAACAACAAATAGGTAACGTGTTAAAATGGGCGCATACATACACACATACATCTATATTTGTGTGAGTCAGGTTTTTACGCATGCGTGCTTTTTGGGCGAAAGTAGATAGATATTGGGGTTTTTAGGCCCTGAAGGGGTGAAGGTGGGTGTGGGGGAGGGGGCGCCGCTCTAATCTGTGTCCCTTTGAGGCTCCCGATTGGAATTTAGTAATCATATTAGATTTTAAATTACACGTGCTTGTAACTTAAAACGATGGGGTTCGGTCGTCAATTTGTCTCCTATGTAAACTAGTTTACTGTGTTAATAAATAAAACTGGTTGCTCGTGTCACGCAATCAGGATGTTTCCTTATTTTCTCTTTTTTAAGAAACACAGTTTTTGAATAAATAATGTGTTAGTATTTAACAGCGAAAATTTATTTGACATTTACAATAACATTGGAAATCTGCAGAATATTTTATTAAATTTGACTTCTCGACTTTGTACTTGTGAATAACTGGTCGTTACCAAGGTATTTTTATTACTTATTATAACATCACACCGGGTCCACTACAGGCTAGGCACAGAGCACCGAGTGCCAAATATCGAATGCCAAAATATAATCGACTTGCCTAATATCCTTATCCTTTAATATGTGGTTAGAATTTTAGAAGTTTAATTTCTATTTAGTGAATGAAAAGAGTGCTCATTATAGAAGAAGAAGATGGGGTCTGTAGAGAGTAATATATACTTGACACTCAATACTCTCTGTCTTTAACATAATAATACAATATAATAATAAAAATATAGAGTTTTAATCGATATCATTAAGAAGCGAATAAATTCCCATATAATAATGTTAATTTTTTTAAATTATCTTTATATTTTTAACTGAATAAGTAATCCTTATTTCCGTTTCATTCTCCAAATGATGAAGTAGTGGTAACATTTTAACCGCTAGTTCTTCAACAGGTTTCTTCAATTAACCGAGTGCTAAGGAATTTAGCCTCTCAGAAGGAGCAAGCAGCGTCAGCCCAGAACGACAGTGTTTACGAGAAACTGAGGATGTTCAACGGTCAAGCTGCCACGGGCTGGTGGTATCCTGGGCTTCCGACCGCACCAGCGGCGCCAGCCATTCCCGCACCACTACCTCCCCAGTTAAACCGGACTGGTGCTGCTGAGGAACATAAAAGAGGTAAGATACTATCCAGTATAATTGGAACTCTATTTGTGTACTCGTATGATGTACGAGAAGAGTTGGGGTAGGAAAGCTGCATCCAGCAGTTGTGTTATGTAAGCTATGATGATAAGGATGATAAGACGTGACAGTATCAGCGTGACGTGACAACGACTTATCTTGAAAGTATTTTCAGATTAGTAAGTTTAATAAAGTTTAAATAATATAAACTACGTTTCAAAATTATCTAAAATTTGAATGATCTGGCGGAACTGCTAATAATTTATTCTAGTCGCCCAGTAGCGATCGAAATTCGATCGTAATAAAAATCAGTCATAAAAATTCTGGCATTGACAATGGAAACGTAAATAATAAATGGTTTATTTAATTCAATTTAAGGTATTTGTAAAACATATTACACATACATTTTAGCATTCGGCACTCCTTCTCTATACAAACTATAGGTGTGCCAAATTTCATACTCCTCCATCCGCGCAATTTTCGTAAAAAGGAGTACAAAATTTTTGCGTCACGTGTTAATATATATGTATGTAGATACCTAGTCATATGTATATTTGATGTCTAAGTAAAAAACAGGAGTTTGATTTGTTAATTCATGGTAATAATTGTTATATAATTTGTTCCATAAGTGCAAGAAATATTCTACAAAAACAATTTAGACGTCATATTATATAAATTCTTGCAGTGTTCTAACTGCATTACGTAACCTCAACATAATAAAATACAATGGAATTATTTTTATCAATTTCACTTACAAATTGGAAAAATCACTTCGTATTACAAAAAAATACCTCCAGTTTGAGACAAAACGGTAAATCGCTCAAAGTGGGCTAACCGTACTTTCCTCCCGTTTCGTGAATGGCGGGAGGAGTGGGAGCGGGTGGTGAATTGTTGCCGACTTCTTACAGAACACCTCGCCAGATTATATGCCTCTTTGTCTATGGTCTTGCTACTTTTACACCAAGTTTATTATGTGTTACATTTAGATTGTAATTTGCTAAGACCTTTCTGGTTATTTCAAATTACATACAGTGTCGTTTAATACATGTGTACGTTGGTTATCTGCAATATTCTTTAATATTTATTTTAAAAAACCGGGTTGAGGCGGGGCGTACCCAAGAAATAGATTGGATACAGAACAATACGATTTTTTTCTGTGATTGAAATAATTTGTAAAATTACTTTTAGACGCTCATTAGTGTTTTAATACTTAATACGGCTTCTAGTACAAATGAATTGATGATGTGCTTGATATATAGATCACAATTTACACATATTTCAGTCAATTTTCAAGAATATTTTTTTATATTATTATTTATATTGTATGTGTTGTTCCGCGACCGCCACGTTTTAAACATTAACTTGATGAAAGTTTTTGAACAAACCAAGTTTCTATCAGTATTGTGCTGTATGCTTACACTTTGACTCTACCCAATTGTGGTACAGAGCAATCTCTCGTGAAACCAGCGCGCGGTTCTGTTGGCGTTCTCTCTGCGGTATCAGCACAAAATATAAGCTCTAACTTCATCTTTGTTTTGTCTTAAATTCAACTTCGACTTAGACTTCTAAATACAACTTTAAGACAAAGACATGTAGAGCGATACTCAGTTAATACTTTGACGGAGATACAGTGTTAAGGTCGCTTTCTTAAATAATCCTGTCTGTTTATATTACAAGGTGCCGTTTTAGTTACCGTCATCAAACTATCTGTTTTTCTATAGTTTACCACGCTGGTCATGCGCGGGTTGGTAGTCTTCGCGCATCTTAGAGAACATTGATAAAAACTCTGTAATGTGTAGATTCTTTCACAATCTTTTTCTTTACTTTTACAGCAAATACTATTTAATATTACGAAAACATGTAACTTGTTACGAATCGTAAAAGAACGAAAAATCGAATGACAGCTAACGAGTGGTGTGCCGTGTACAACGAATTGAACGAACGAATCTCGGCAGACTCAACAATAGGTCGAACGTCCTGGTTATAAACACTATACTTTGTAACAAGCAGTGAGATGAACATCAAAGTTCAAAATAAAGACTTTAAATGTCCCCAACAGTCGTCGTTACAATCTGTCGATCTCCTGCAAACTCAACACTAAATCTTCTTCTCTTATTGATATTGTTGAATGAAGTGGTACCTACAAATCTTGTTATAACCTTTTTTATTTGATGCTTGTTACATCACATCACGTAGCATTACTAACTAGCAATACGAGTCTTTTGAGAACAAACAAACTATCGATTTTATAATATTTTATAAGTACTGGTATATTTTTTTACTCAACTTTATGTACAGGTTAACACTATACAATGGATAGAAAAAGCTATTAATGTCTAATTTACCAGCGGCAGAAGAATTAATTGCACTTGATGATACTGTGAAAAAAATATTCGGAATTATATGTATCTTAACAGAAGTAACAATACCTTTCAAGTATTCCAAGTGCCGTATAACAAACATTCAGAACCGTAAGAGACATTAAATAAATATATTTATTACTTATTCACATACAATGGGTTGTCGAGTTAATTTAAAAATATTGTGTTATTTCTGACCTTTTAGAAATCTATATATATTTCTGGCGTTCATTACCAAAAGTTGCCAACTTTTCACACGCGTAAACTAAAAGTAGGAATATTCCTAATTCTCATGGACTTTGTAATTCAAAGCTTACGAGACTTTTAATGTTGGGTGCTTTGACCTTTTCTTTGAATTGAATTAAAACGTCGCAACTGTGTTCATATAACTTATAAGACGAAGAAAAGAGAAATGTGAACAAGATCAAGAAATAGTACTGAGTCTGAAAAATAATTTGATAAATTTGTAATATATTTTGCGACTATGTTGAGTTCAAATCATTTATATTCATTATATTTGAAATGTTACGTTTTTAAATTGATTTAATGAAATGAATTTTTTCCCTATGGATAATGTTCTAGCATTTTTTTAAGCCAGTCGCATTGCTTTGAATAAAATCGGACAAAATATTTTAAGAAGAATTACTATTTTTAAGCGATAAAAATAAAACACTTATTTAAAAATTAAGAAACAAAATTTATAACCATTATTTAAGCAGTAAGCCTGCCACATTTTTAAATACTTGCCATATTTTTAGAAACTCATTACCACATAGAAATTGTTCAATCAATTTCGAAAAACGAAAACTAAAAAATCATCTGCCTACATCACAGGCGTAACCATGTTAAAAATTATATTTATCTAATTTAACCCAATTTTTTGAATATTGTCAACCATATAAGGCAACTGGACTTGGTTTACCTTTCAAACACTGAAGCCGCTGCATAGTAGCATTCCTGTCACGTGCCGGGAGCAAACAGGACAGTGTCGAGTGACCTCTTCATCCTGTGCTCTTAGCGAGCTTTGGGAGCTACTTTGTTAGTCTTTTAAATGATCTTCGCTGGAATCCTCTTATTATAATAAAGTGTAAAATTGTAAGTTATTCAAAATTATAGTTTAAGTGTACCACAGTCCTCTGTTTACTCCTTCGACGACTACAGGCGTGAAATTACCTTTTTTGAAAGTTTTCTGTGTCCTATAACTAACTTGATATTACTGTTATCATTATCAACCCTGTTTTTATCAACCCTGTTGAAAATGGAATTCCTTTGAAAGTGAGAAGTGAGTACCATTAGCAGACTTCACACACCTTAAATACACTTAAAAACTCTATGCTGTAATAATTTTAACTATAGTTCGTATCGCACAAAACACTTATGTACCAAGATGTCTCAATTTACCTTGGACGCATCTATTTAATGCTCTTTCACGCTGAAATATCCAATAATGATATTTTGCAGCATCTTACATGAATAATACATCAATAAATCTGTAGTGTGCGGGAACCACGATCGTCCACCAGAATTGAATTTATAAAAGAGAATGGCGCAGACGAAGTTAATTAAAATGGAGCCAATCGACAAGTACCTATATGTACAAAAATCGTTATAGATTCCTACGTGGCAGCCTTTATAAGATCAATGAAAAAACTTCCTCATGCAATCGTCATTCGAATAAAAGAGGGATATCTATAGTTTTAGAAAATTGTGTTTCGAAAAGAGGTTCAAAAATCCTTAGAGTTTAGATTTTGTACTGACTTTTATACCAAACTTTTGTTATTTCTTATGAATACTCCTTGAAGTGAAATAAATTTTTAATTTATCTCAAACATTTAATGACCATCATTGATTTTAATACTTTCTGTTGCCGCCGCTTTGCATAAGCGAGAAAAAAAACGAATTTAATTTTCAATAAATAATCTGCTTTAAGCCTTTTCTCTGTAAATAGAGACAAAATTACGAAGAGAGAAATAGTAGATCCAAATATTCGATGTTCGAAACTTAAATTACCAATTTAATATAGCGACCTTTTTAATAACAAAATGTGAAGACGTACGGCATCTAGTGCAAGATTAATTTTTGAACCACTGGGTGCTGCCGTAGTAATTACATTAATTAAAAATAATACATGACTCATTGATTTTAACGAAAAAAATCCAATGAAATTAGACACTTTAAGCTCAGTCATAGATTATCGTTTCAATTTAAAAAGTGAACGCGGATATTGAATATCAAAAATTCAAATTTAAGTTAATGTCCAGCCGCCATTGGCCTACAAATTTTTAATATTCGACGCACTGTTTTGCGAACGCATCAGCGGACACAGTCAATGTTTCGGAAGTACACAGAACGGGGAAAAAAGGCGCAAAAAGCCAATAGCCTTTTTGTTTCATTTTTCCTCGTTTTACCATGTATTTTCACTAAAAAAGGCGAATACGGAGATTGACGGCTATATAGATGGCGTAATTCGTTGGCGGGAAATGAAAATGGCAGAGAAATTTTCGCGATCCGTCTATAAATTGCGTTTAGTTAACCAGATTTACGATATGTTTTTTATCAAAAAATTCCAACAACACCATTTTAATATGGCAGCGAGTTGTCAAATTTTAAAACTGTTGCATTCTTATGTCGTTTAATTATTTATGAACATTCTAATTATTAATTATGATATGAACTAGATGTTGGCTAACTAAAACATTATTTTTTTTATTGTGCGAAATGTCCAACAGTTGAACGATAGAATCACTGACGATGATGAATTGTCGTACAAAGACGTGACACGGTGCGTGCCACGCGATCATTCATTTGTTGTAAGCATGTAATAAACATTCATTGACACGAAATTTCGATATCCATCGTCGATACCATAGCTAAAACCACACGCGACAGGTGAATTCGATTCTGAAACCCATACACAATATAAGCACAGCGGTCGATTGACAGGCGCTGCACAAATAATTGTGCAAATTGCTCGCGCAAACTGGGTTTAGAACAAACAGTGTCCACTGCATCACGGTGGTCAGGAGCGGCGATTAACCCACCTATATCGAGGAGCAAACACGAATTAACCAGCTAGTTACCTATTTAACGCACTTTAGCTATCAACACATTTTCAACGTTGAGTCAATTATGAATCAATCAAAGTAAAATCAATCGCTTAATCAATGAAAATAAAAAATAGGACGGTTGAATATTAGGATAATATTTATTGTACATTGCTTGGTTTTTTTTACAAATATTTATATACTACAATGTACCTAAAAGCTCTACAAATGCCTATGTACATAATTATCATATGATGTGATGATCATTGAGATTTTAAATAGATTTTATATATGTATATGATATAGAAACTATATTTAGTGGCAAAATAATTCATGGAGTGTAGTACCGAAGGCTACGCTCCTGGTTTTGACAGCTCTCTCGTAACAGCTTCCTAAGTTTAGCATGAATACTAGACCTATGAAGTAGTGTACCTGTTCATGAAATGGTGACAAAATACAGCTTCAACTAAGACGGTAAAATCTTCATTGCAGTAAATTGACCTGGCAACATTTCACTTGCCACAGTGCGCCTACGCTTTTTAAAATAAATAATACATAAAATATCTGTTCATGATATGTAATAGTGATGTGTAATTTAAAACACAGTTATAACTAAAGTAAGTCTAAACTCATAGTAACTATACGTGTGTATTCCACGACCATTGACTGACACGAGTAATAACGAAATTGATTTAAAATGTCACATGCACCCGTAATTAGGCAGGTGTGATTTAAAATGCTCATATGGAGTTACAACTATCGACTTCACGTTCCGACCGAGTGTGCTTCAATTAAACTGACTTTGGAGTTCAACGAATGAATGTACGAATGAAACAATAGCGAGTTAATTGAACTTGTAAAGTGGTTTCATTCGCTCGCAATCGACTTTAAAATCAGAGTGCACTATGACGCGCGTATTAATTGTTAATGGTTCATGTTGAGTGGAGGAGCGGTCTGTTGCAGTTTTGTGTCGAGTGCTGATCGGTTACAGGGCACTCGATTAACTACCCCTCCTTTGAAAAATATTTCAATTTTTTAAAGCTGCTGTTTTATAGGGACTTACGAGCAAAGGAAAAAATTACTGAACATGCGTGGTATGATATAATAATAATTGTTATGAACCCACGCCCCGTCCCCTGTGTGGTCAGCGCAGAGCAGATATGGAATTATATGAATAATAAAGATCTGAATATAGTTTTAGGCACTAAGATACACGTATTAGTTATAAGTTGCAGTCCGCAAAGTAATCTATACATCACGAACGTGCAATTATTTAAAAGGAAAACGAGTTAATTCATAGTTAGATGTAGTTTTAGTACATTGGTGTAGATTGCTAACGTTTAACATTCAATGGCTGCCGCGGCGTCTTCACATGAGGCGGATTACATTTAATGTGACATTTAGTACAATTGGATTATTTTGGTGATCCATTTTGTCCACCGGTAACTATGTTCGCCTGTCGACTATATGGCTGCAGTTTGATTCCGGACCGAGCAAGAATCTAAGTCTAAGAACAAACCCAAATATATTTTGCGTCTTTTCCGGGTATAAATGTTTTATTATTTCTCATGTTAAGGCAACTATGCCCTGGCGAATCTCAATAGAATTGCAACCCAAATGAGTATGATGTACATATGTATGTATAATAACTACTGTAACCGATATGTCACCGTAATCATCATCATCTCAGTCAGTCTTAGTCCAATACCGGACGTAGCCTCCATATATGTATATGCGGTTATGTGCCTTGTACTTAATAGATAAAATTTATTTATAAAGTATCACACTTCGTAATATGGCCGCTATAATTAAATAAATATATAAGTTTAAATTTTATTACTTTAAATTATCTTGCAGAATTTTATTTACAAGTGCAGCAAAACTGCATATAATTTGTTTTTCTAATAGCAGCAATTTTATCATGTACCGAATGAAAAAGTGGTAAAGCATTCACATTAAAGCATGCACTGTTCTAAATTTTGTTCACGTGTAGCGACATCTGTTAGAGAGCTCTGTAATTCGTTAATTCGTGTTGGGATAATTCTTTGTTTTGTATTACGGTAATTTAAAATATGGTAACGTTTAGAATAATTTGTCATTTCTATAATACAAAGTGAAATGGCAATGCCATTGATAAAATCTTCATCAATGTCCATTACCTAAAGCCCCACATCCCTCGTACAAATGAACAGTCTCCCGAAAGAAGAACATCGCCCCAAACATTAGTAGATACAAATTGCTTCACTTGCCAACAATAATAAAAACTAAACCTTATCTGGCCTCACTAAGTAATTTATATGACTCTGGGGCTACAAAGTGTATTCTTGATTACAAACAGCCAATTTATCAAGCCCCCTGCCACTTATAAATGGACCGACCTGAAAATATTCTTGTATCGAACAAGGGGTCCCAATTAAATGGAGTCCTATCTTCATTCCCAGTGAAAAATGGACTACGTTATGTAGCGGTTTCAGTTAAGTGAGAGATCTGGACTTATTGGTGGCACATCCATTATATCGTCTTTATTAAGGACAAAATGTCCGTACGACCCTAACAGTACATACATACATATGTACGAATAGTAGGGTAGTAATTAAAATGTGTTTTTATCCAGATGCACAAAAATAACACATTCAGTTAAAATAAAAAAATTTAAACCTTAATGTAGTATTTTAGGTTTTCTATTACAGCATATTAAGCAAACATTTGTTATTTTTATTTTCATGACTTCATACAATTAAGTACATACCCAACATATGTACAAACAAAATTGAAGTGGACAAGCTGTGCACATACTCTTTAAATTATTTTCAAATTTCCACGACACAAATATTGAAAAAGATCTAAATATTGTTATTGTTTAATAAGAAAGAAAATAAGAAAATAGAAAAATGAACTGCCTCGTTGGTTGCGAGCGTGACTGCCGATCGGGAGGTACTGGGTTCATATCCCGGGTTGGGCACTATTGGATTTTTCTAATTTAGAAATTCTAGTAGTGACTCGGAGACTGGATCTGTGGCCGGTGTACGGCAATAGGCTCACGGCCTATTCCATGGGACTTAAACGTCACTGGTGAAACGTGG
>DWJK01004918.1:0-11556 GCA_018248815.1 Croniades pieria auraria
GGTGCGCGCCGTGGATTTGAACCCAGCACCCCCGGAGTGAGAGGCTGAATTCTTAACCACTAGGCTATCACTGCTTTTTACTAAAATGTTAAAATAAAAATTAACGGCACAAAATAAACAACCTTTGGTTTTTACTTGTTGGAATTACCACAGACAGTCTATATCATTCGAGAATTAAAAAACATTGAACTCGAACCCAAGGCATCGTGTGACGCCCTTCTCTTTGAATTAGTGGATAATTCGCAGCGCTTAACAGTTAACGGTTAAGGAAATATCGCTCCATCGGAACTTGATTATAAGTCGACCAACAGTTACTATAACTTGAGTAGTTTTCTAAATACAGCACACGGCAGTGGCTCAGGCAAGTTCTTAATTCAGGCACAAATTAATTTAGTTGTAAAAGACCTGTAAATTATTTTTTTCAGCTTTATTATCATGTATTGATGATAATTTGACGGTTTACACTTTAATTTCACTTCCCGGAGTGCGGAGTTAAAATTTGTGTCACGAAGCAATACCTTAAAAAGCGTTATGTTTTTAAGATTACAATAACAATTCTAGCGAGTAATTACTTAGTTTATTATCGTTAAAAATCCTAAGGCCTTTTACGTGCGTTGAATACCATAGGTGATTTAATGAGTAGCAGTCGTATATTCCCCCAATCATCAAAGATAGGTGCTCGAAACGTGAAGGACTTGGCTTATTATCCTATCTACATAACTTTACAAGTACCACATTTGACCCAAATTGCTTGTGAAGTTATCAAGATTTTAATAATTTACAGAGTATGCAGTAATCAATCTTGGTGGAAAGGAAAATAGAAAAGATTGTATCGCGGCTCATTATAGTTGCAGAATTGATCGTTCGATAGCATCGTATTAGTTAAAGACGGACCCTTTGGTTTAGTGATTAATGAGTAGCTACCGAGCTGGTATTGTCACTTCGATTACCACCTTGGACAAAAATTTGTGTGTATGTTATCCAAAGTACGTACATACATGTGTCCTGAACTACGTGCGTCCTGGTATATTTTTGTTCTTTTCACAATTCTTATCACTAGTAACTAAATGTTCATATATACGTTATTAATATTTGTGATTGGTACGTTTAAAAACCATGGTGATAATCAGTATAACGACCAGATATCGTTGCAGTCCTTTTCTCTCACATCTCGAATGCTTTGCATGGGAACGAGACAGAATAACCTGTATTGGGAGTTCACAACTTAGGCAGAGAATATTGTATTAAAATGAATGTTATAATATAGAATGGCCGCAAGTTGCAAATATTCATTTTAATTCCGGAGATAGGCTGGTTTGTGAAGTAATTTACCTCCTTATTAAAGGCCTTTTGAATCACTGATCAGTGTCTAAAATAGCTAATTGTGTAGTAACAAGATTGTGACTAACAATTTCGGGCAGAGTACGATAAGTTTATTATAAGCTTCTATAGAAATTCCTTTCCCATATAAAATACTTTCGTATGCAAATAAAGGTAGCACATCGGTGACTTTTGAATAATTTAGTAGATCATGAGTTATGTTGAACAAATTAACGCCCTATCAACTCCATGTGACTGATTTTAATTCCTTTTTAAATATTTACTAGCTGACCCGGCAAACATTGTTTTGCCATATAAATTATTATTTGGATTACACTTGTATAAAAAAATGACTAACTTATTGTCAATGTGTGAGGATGTGGTATATATGAGTGGAAGAGGCACGGAGCGCTGTGAACAATGATGTCGGAATATAAAAATAACAATACCAAACATATATATTTTTAATTCATTGTAATGTATTTTTTTTAATTGTATATATATCGCTAATAATATTAATTTTTGTAAAAAACAATATAAATCCCTTAACGCAATAGACTGTACAATATTTTTTGTTACCCCATCTTTAGCTAACACAAACAAACTGGATGGTTTGCCCACTCGCGAGCATGCCACTATAATTGTCCGTGTGAAAAACACGGTGTGCTCAAATCTCAGCCACAAACAGGCATCGTTTGACCTTGAGACTTATTGATAGTCATCGCAAATGCTAATGTTATTGGAAATTGAAGACATTTAAATTGAATTGGCACTTCTGTGGGTATAATGGGGAACCCTTGGTAGTAATATATTTTCATCTCGGAATTTGCCATTTAAAATGATGGCGTCGATAACGTTTTTCATTATTTTTTTAATAATTAATCGCCTGCCGTTGCACAGCCGTGGTGGGTTCAAATTACGAGCAAAATAACCGGAGATCCAACCTTCAGCGGTAAATTATGCGGCGGCATGCCTGGTAAATGTAATGAGTTTAAAAACTCTGCTGGATGATTCACAGCTTCGGTGGCATCGCAAACTGTATCAATAAATTTGTATGACACCAGGTCTCCTGGCGATAAGTGTAGTATTTTGAGATTTAATTCGTAGACGTCCACATTTTTTGCTGCTAAAATTCTTCTTTATGCCAGCCACTCATGATTAATATATTGTGTTGTACATCGGGGAATACTGGCGGGGATAACTGATCGAGTGATAATAATTAATTAGTTATCGACCTGGGTTGAAAATTATTGAACTACTAATATCGCTATTAAAAAACAGATGTTGATGGTAGAAGGGTGAAAAGTTAGGGTTGTATGTATTTTTTAACGCCACATCATAAAAAAATAAAAATAAAAAATTCTGTTCAAAAAAAAAATTTTGGCGTACACTACCCTTATCACTAAAGGGTATAAAAATAGATGACAATCTATTTTCAGACCTACTGAATATGCATATAAAATCATATTTTATCATAATCATGTTTCATCAAAATCGGTCAAGGCGTTTCGGAGGAGTATGATAACTAAAACTGTGACACGAGAATTTTATGTATTAGATATGTGAGTCATGTAGCATTACTTAATAGTAACAGAGTAACCGGTGTTTACTAGTGATTTATTATCTAAACGATTGACATGTTTATTGTATTTAAAGTGTATTGTCATTAGATTTACAATTCTGTGCGTTTCTAATTCAATGGTCACATCTGTATGTATGGTATGTAGCTGTGTTCTTTGTTGCTAAGGAGCAGTGATCGCAATGGTATTTCCGTTGACGGGAAAGTACCGATCCAGTTATCTAGAACAGAAGCATCAATCTAATTTTAAGGTTATCATGATACCTTCTTCTTAGGGTTCCTTCTTGGTTATGGAGGTCTGGTTAGTCATGGTTGCCACACAGGTTTTTACGATATAATCGTACATATTCTCTTGATTCCGGCAGTAATAATGAGTTCGATGGTAATTTTCATTTTCATCCGTTTTTGGATGTTTGACAGCGACGATCTTGTGCCACCAGGTGTATTTTTCCCAAAAACTGTTTTCACCGGAACTACTAGAGATTGAATGCGCATGGGTCTTCACGCCCATTTAGTCACGTTAGCGCTGTTCGGTTCGGCTTCCTTATGAGAGGAAGAGTTGCAGAGAACGTTTTTTGTAGCAGACTCTATATCGCACACTATTTAAAATTTTCTGGGTTTCTATCACGGTTAGTTGCATACATAAAAATACTTTTAAATTTAATTAAAAATAAAATTAACATATTTTAAATTAAAAAATTTAATCCTTTTGCGTACGTAAAATTTTCGTTACTATCCGTAGTTGTACAAAAATGTCTTTCTTTTTTAAATACCCTTACAAACATTCCGTTCTCTTGTCCACAGATATGGTTATCACATCTCTAAACAATTCACACGCGAAGGAGGCCGGTGACTTCTGGTACAAGGACATGATCGATGAAACGGAAGCTCTGGGGGATTCCCAGATACAGAAAATGTTCGCCGGCTCCACGGTTCTGCTGACTGGCGGCACTGGCTTCCTGGGGAAACTGCTGGTGGAGAAGTTGTTAAGGTCAATGAATGCAGCATTAATCATAAATTCCATATTAAACTTAATTTATTCATAAATGTTTTACGGATGGTGAACTTTCGTGGTGTAAACAGAGTGTAAACAGTTTATGGCAGGCTTCATCTAATGCTGGAACACTAAAATTATACTAGGTACCTGTGACAGGTATTGCAAAGCAAGGACGGGTAGCCGTTGGTCAAAGAAGGTAGCAAAGATATTGAAGTAATCTAGACGACAAATTGGGAAGAGCTGTTTTCTTGTTTAAGAAGGGCTCAGTGTTTAACGGGAAAGATGCAGATGCTATCCTTGGGTAACACAGATTGTTAATACTCTGGATAAGTTAGCCCTAGTGAGATTATAAGTATCGAACGTTACGATTGAGGTAAATTACCAGTTTATTAATGTGCTATTAAGTAGGTACACTATAATAGATCGTCTTTAAAACATCAGTCCGAAAAATTTTTTTACATTTTATTTATTAATTATGTATTTCCCTGTGTCTTTATAGATTGAAAACCCAACTGTTTAACATAAAAACAGGGCCAGGCCAGTTCGTCACTACCCGACACATAAATGTATAATAAACGAGCTGTTCCAGCACGAATCAATTCTCGTGGATTTCCGTTTTGTGTTTTCTCAGATTTTTGTTTATACAGGCCGCGTCTTACTCATTAATTTACCTAAAACTACACCCATACATGTATGAGGTCAACTTATATTGGGAATTATATTTCCGACACTATTAAATTTTAAACGTTGACCAAGCAAACTAATAATAATTATTGTTTTACGGACTACAATCGAAGTTTCAGCCAACTTAACTGAACAGTGTATATTTTTTCCAATAAAAGTTTTATGGTTTCCAATAAAAGCTTTATGTTTGAATATGGCTCAGTCTCTCCTTCATAGCTAACCACCATACCGTCACTGAAGTCGGATAATGTCCACGTTGTAATCTGTTGACGAATTGGGAAGCTTCTTTAGAGCTTTCAGCATAAATACGGTCATTTTGTTTGTTAAAATATTGCTCAATTGAAAAAATTTTCTCATCCGTAAACAAATTTTTTCTGTGATTTTTTCTCCCTTTGCGTACCGCTTAAATAGCTATTTTGATTTTACCCCTATTCTTTGTTAAATTATCAGTTAAGAAATGACCAGTGCGTCTCTTATAGGCTGCAAATCTTATGTCATCTTTGACATGATTCTAGGGGCTATCTTCATCTCCCGATATAAAATCGTTTGCTTTCGGAAAGCATTTCTTTAAATTCTTTTCCTTACTGCTTTGATTGCCTTTTTCTTACGTACACTTTGTGGACGGCCCGATCCTTTTCTGTCATAAACAGAGGAGATTTCATTTTTCCTATCAATAGCCCGGTTCACAAACATTTGACTAATACCAAGCGTATGGAGGATTTTAAAAATTGTATTTGGCTCCATATCTGCTTTATGTAATGCAATCACAGGGATTCGGTTCTCTTTATCACCCCACTCCATTTTAATAGCACAAAATATTTTACAATATATTGGCGCGAAAATAAGAAACCACAATGAACAATCCTATAAAAATTACAGATTCCAAATTCAAATGTAATATTTTGTTTATTTTTAATTGTAACAGTATTTATGGCCAAACTAAGTATATAGCTTATATCGCTTACAGAGTGACATATACATACATACATGTGACCGGCCAATTTGTAAGTTTTTTTTAATATTTTACGTAAGATTCTACTGATAAATACATTTCTACAATCCATACATTTGTAAATAAAATGGACCGAACAATTTTATTCGAATTTATATAATTATGTATGTACCGTACCAACTTCGAATCGTATTCAAATTCTTCTCGATTAAAAATTTTTTTATAACATATTCAGACATTATAAGTGCTCAAGTTTTTAATAATAATTTCCCTGACAATAGATGAAGGTTCAGAAGACTTAGGGCGCATTGGGCGCAAAGGATCGGCAGAAGACGAAGAAGTAACATTCGAAGTTACTGCCGAATATGACGAGGCGAGCGGCGGTCACAAACTGACAGTTCACTGGGACGGACCCAGCGACAGAGTGTTCGAAGACTGTTTCGTCTTTGGTAATGATAATTAATATTCATTGATTGATTGGTTAAATAAAACTTACATAAAGGTATATTTATATATCCTATTTTTATCAGGCTCTAAACAGTGGTTTGCTGGTCCCGAACAAAAGGAACAGTACTGGCCGATCCAACAGGGCATGCTGCAAAAATACTCCATCGTATCGAAAGAAGAAGACAACTCGGCTGTCTCCGAGAGATATTGGCTCAACTCTGCTGGCCAGTACATATACGTTCATCCCGAAGTCCCCCTGTTTGTGGACTACAACAATATCGATAACAATCACCTGTGTCTCATCGCCGACGTCGCAGACCCGTACTCAACACGGAGAACCCACAACGTTTTGAAATACGACATTTGGGTCTTCGAAAATGCAAAAGTCGCTCATCAACACGCTGTTGACACTTACCTTGGCAAGCCATCAGGTGTTCCTGACTACCGAATGATTCAATATCCAGTCTGGTCTACTTGGGCAAGATACTCCCGTGGGATCGACCAGGACAGCCTTTTGGCCTTTGCTAATGAGATCAAAGACTCTGGATTCCCTAACGCACAATTCGAAGTCGACGATCTTTGGGAAATCTGTTACGGCTCACTCACCGTTGATGAACGAAAATTGCCGAACTTCAAGCAGTTGATCCAAGACATTAAGGGGCTTGGTTTTAGAGTGTCTATCTGGGTGCATCCATTCATTAACAAGGACTGCAATCCTTGGTATTCAGAAGCTCTAGAAAAGGGGTAAAACTAACTAACAGTTAATCTTGACTTTGCGTGACTATGTTCAGCTCTCTTTCGCTATTACTAAACATTAAATATTTTCCAGATACCTAGTGCTCAATGAGGAAGGTAGCCCGGACAGTAGCTGGTGGAACAACAACGGTTCCGTTCCCGGCTACATCGACTTCACAAACCCAGAAGCATCAGACTGGTACACGTCTCGTGTCCGCAATCTAATGGACACTTACGGTATTGACAGTATAAAGTTTGACGCAGGCGAGTCCAGTTGGTCTCCTCAGGTAATGCCATAAGTCTAAACACGGTCTTATTTACGGCCTTACATCTTTTCATTCATTAATAATTTTATGGCAGATAGTAAATATTCCGTTATTCTTCTGTATTTCTAAGACTAATACGGTACTAATTAAATGCATACAAAAATTAAATTATTTACCCAAAAATATATACAAATCTATCCTTGATGAAAGTAAAAAACGTATGGCGATACGGGTGTAAAAGACACAAAAGAAATATGAAACTTATTAAGTTTCGACATAAATGTATTTTCGTAAATTTATGAGTAATGTTAGTGCCCATTCACGTGTACTAACACCGCTCTAAAAACATCAACAACACCTTCGTCATACCATTATTGGACTCGGGTCTCCTCTCAGAATGAGAATGATAACGTAAAAGTGTGTTTCTAACGCACGGAAGGTGGAGTATCAGTAGGAGACAGATGAAGCGCCTTCCACACAAGTGCTAAGTTTATTTTCAGTATGTAGTTGAAAACAATTTTACTCGTCAGATCCCTGTACAAAATGGAGACATAGACCTGCACCCTGGCCACATCGTGCAATCATATGTGAGGGCCGTGGCCACTTTCGGTTCCATGATCGAGATCAGAGCTGGAATGAGGTTAGTATTGTATATCTTACATGTTCATATATTACATTGTGAGTATAGTCCGAAATCTGGACTTACCTAAAGTTTCTAATTAAAATTGTTATTATTATAACCTCATGCCAAGTCCCGTACGGCGTAGGCAAAAAGCACCGAATGTCAAGTTTATGATAAAAAGCTAATATGTATATTTATAATCTTCGTTAACGTTTCGTAAACGTTAATTCGTACGTATTAAAAACGTAACTGGTGAAACGAGGAAATCTACCACACTTCTCTGGACTACCTTTTGGGTACAGATGTGACGTTACACATGACATCTTTACAGGACGCAAGACTTGCCTGTTTTCATGCGCATGGTCGACAAGGACACTTACTGGGGCTACAACAATGGGCTGGCGACCCTGGTCACCACGCTGCTGGCGATGAACATGAATGGATACACCCTGGTGCTACCCGACATGATCGGTGGCAATGGATACAATGAGTCCCCCAGCAAGGAACTGTTCGTCAGGTGGCTCCAAGCCAACGTCTTCATGCCAACACTGCAATTCTCTTTTGTACCTTGGGATCACGATGATGAGGTACTTAACTTAAATTATATTTTTTAACAAACATTTTACAGAATTATAAAAATGGTTTAAAAACATAATAAAAACGCCCAAAGCCTTTTAAATTGCCTTTAAGGTACCCTTGAAAGAGTGGAACATCTTATAGAATTAAATTAGCTGTTATCTACGAGTATGAGGGCACTATATTAAATGGCTGTCAGGAAATGCAAAAGATTTTAAAATATGTAATATAACCTATTTTCTTCTTCTATTGTTTGCTAATTTAACTCATTTCTACATCATCATCATCATCATCATAATCAGCCTATCTCAGTCCACTGCTGGACATAGGCCTCCCCCAATGAGCGCCATCGCGCCCTGTCCTCGGCTTGTATTATTTGTCCTCCTCCTCATTTCTACAGGTAACAACTAAATTAAGAGAGACAAACATTAATTTAAAAAAAAATATGGAAGTATTGTCCTTCAAATCTGCAAACCTTAGAATCACCAGTTGAATCTTCTTCATAATTGAATCAGCTGTCGGAAAAACTCATTACAAAGAAAAAAAGGAAGCAACAAAGCCATAGTCGCAGTTTTTTTATTAGAGTAAACCTATTGTGCAAATAAGAATCCCCATAGGAAGATTGCATATAAATCTGAACATTACAGGCCGTGGAAATTTGTCGCCGTTACACCCTACTGCACGCTGACTTCGCTGATGAGATCGAGGCGGCAATGGAGGCTTCTGTGCGCGACGGTACCCCCGTGAACCCGCCTATTTGGTGGCTGGACCCCACCGATGAAGTCGCTTTAGCCGTTGGGGATGGTAAATTTGAGTTTTGGCAGCAATCACCAAAATAGTGGTTGCCTATAGTGGTTGCCTATAGTGGTTGCCTATAGTGGTTGCCTATAGTGGTTGCCTATAGTGGTTGCCTATAGTTTATAGGTAGATGAATTCTGCGTTTGATTCTTGATTAAAGCATCATTGAAAAATCTTATCGGGGTGTGAATCACAGGAACCTTGGTGGACATTACACCAAGCAATTTCAGATCAATTACGATCAGAAAATTTTACTTATAATTGATATTTCGTCTCTAAGAAGTTTTATATTTTAAGAAAATGTAAGTCTTGAACTATCACAACATGAAAATAATACTCTTACAGCACATGATTTACTTTAAGTCTAAGAGAAAATAAAAATGTATATGTAAATCACACAGACAAAATGTCCGATTTGTTGGCAACCCTCTCAAGACTCAAAGATAATCATAAATATATTGTACGAGTAGAGGAGCCAGCCTAAAATCTGTTCATCGAAAAAAAAGAGAAAGCAAATAAGGTCTACCTACTTCTCTGTCTTTTACTACTCACGCACGCACAGATAGCGTAGCGTAGGACGTTGCCGCTTACAGGCAGCCGTATGTCTTCCCTACTCTGTATATAATATCTCTATGATGATAATGCTTCGAATTAAGCGATAGTGCTGCCGTCTAAGCGACAGTGTTGCCATCTGTTCAATAATAAAGGTGCTGCAGTCCGTATTAAGGAACGTTCAAACGCGGACGTTAAATCTATATAAACCAAGCGTCATGTGATACAGTGTTTATTAAGGTCTACTTTGTTGCGGAGTTAGTAGTGTAGTATTTATATACAAAATTTCATTTGTACCGTTTTTTTCTCTTGCAGAGTTCCTTCTAGGCGAACGACTGCTGGCCGCTCCAGTGCTGGAGGAAGGCGCGGAGTCCCGAGACATCTACCTGCCCCGAGGCACCTGGAAGGATGGTATGACCGGAGAAACGTACCAGGGTCCATTGTGGTTGCGTGATTACCCAGCTCCTCTGGACACCTTGCCTTACTTCACTCTTGAAGACTAACGCAAACAGCAAATCGAAACCAACTTTAATTAAATATTACAATAACCCATGCATATCACTTGTTAATTTTTTATTTGTTAATGATTTTATTTTGTGATTTTGGCGATTTTGTTAATAAAACCATCATCATAAATAACGCTTTTTATTCATTTTTCAAAATATAAACATTCAGATTCCAGTCACGATTTCTATATATACCACCAAATGCTTGTAAGCAAATAACAAACTGGCGACGACTGCTTAAGAAACTCCCCAGAAACTTTAAAACTTTACTCTTCTAGTAGGCTCCATAAGTCTATACCCTTTTTGGTGTGTATCATTTACTGAATAATGCTCATTTATCCGGAGTATTCGGATTTATTACAGACCGGTCTGAATCGGTACAGGCTTTCGTAGAGGATCTATCACCAACTTTAGGGCCCGAAAAAACTTTGAGTCTACTTGAATACGCTTGACTTATAGTTTTTTGACTTTAAAAAGCTGTTAACTGTTCAAATTAAAATACTACAAATAAAGTAGGGTTTATTTCTAAACGCACTGAATAGTAATTAAGTAAAGAAATTATTTAGATATCATGACTGTAGTGACACATCTGCACGAGTTGCGAGGACACCAGAGGATCGGCCAGTATACTTTTCATATTTCTTATTACGTAGTGAAACCAAGTACTCAAATGTGGTGCGAAAAAAATTGTCGATTTGAAGAAAATAAAAAACCCCAAATTCTTAAAAAGCTAGAGCCAATTTAGCACTTTCATATGTACATTCAAAAACTATGGACAAGAAAATTTTGAAAAAAAGTCGTAACATCACGCCTGTAATCCCCGAAGGGGTAAGCAGAGGAGTGTAGTACACTCCCATGTTTCACCAGTTACGTTTAAGTCTCATGGAATAGGTGGTGAGCCTTTTGCCATACCCCAGTTTAAGACTCCGAGTCACTACTAAAAATTCAAAATTAGAAAAATCGAATAGCACCTGACCCGGACTTTGAATCCAGGACCTCCCGATCGGCAGTCGCGCTTGCAGCCACTAGACCAACGAAGCAGTCGAAAATATAGAAATTAGGAGATACCCAGGATAGCTAAAAAAAATGATTTTCGTTGAACTTTGTTATGCAATAAGTTACAGGTAAAATAATTTGGAAAAACAGGAAAAGGGCTGTCTCTTAGCTGGCCGTGACTTATTAGAAAGCACGAGTACGACTTTACCCGCAACCAAGAAAGTGTGTTGTATTGGACATTGGTGGAGAAGTAGAAGCTAACTATGACGTGATTTTTACATACAACATACCACAAGGATTATTTTACCCAGCCTATCCCAACCATGAAAATATTAGAAGATATGTGCCACAGTAAGTAGTAGTACTTCAGCAAGATCATTTAATACCTATCTTGAAGCGTATACCGTAGAAATATACTTTTGTAATATATATATACAATTATATACCTAAGTAGTGTACTGCCTGATGAGTCGGAAATTTCTTAAACCAGAGTGTGTGTATGAAGAGACTGTAAATTGTAAAAGGG
>DWJK01004919.1:0-11556 GCA_018248815.1 Croniades pieria auraria
CCGCACTTGGCCAGCGTGGAGGACTACGGCCTTAACCCTCTCAATATGGGAGGAGACTCATATTCCAACAGTGGAATATTTTGGGTAGTTTAAAAAAAAAATTTTTATTACGTACAGTATTGTTGTTATTTCATTTGTATCCGCGAAATCGATCGTGTTTTAAAGGATGTGAATGTGAGTTTAAGGCTTCACAGTAGCAACATGTTTGTGACCAATCGTATAAAGATCTTAAAGTTTGTTAGAGGCGCTGATGTCCACTAAATCTCGTAATCATCAAACATTGCTTTGCAACCTGATTGCTACTATTATCAAATATCAGCAGTAAATAAAAGATAACTTTCTGTTAAGTAGTAACTAATCTTAAGTAAAACTTAATTATGAAATTTCCATAATGCTTTGTATTTCCATATAAGCTTTTCAAAATACATAGCTGACTATATTTGCATATGATGTAGTTTCTAGTTAGAGTAAGACTCATCCCTACTAAACTAAACTCAGACACAAATTCATGCTGAAATAAATTTCACGTTTTAAAGAAGCCATGCGTTGTTATCCAGATACAAAACTGGCAAGCTCTAGCTAGAGCGCCTAGAGCGAGCTTACGCCTTGGCGCGGCTTATTCACACCGCACCGCACATAAATCTGCGCGGGAACATTATCTTACTTCTAGGCTTTCCTCAATGGCTCGACATATAACGTAGCCTTAAAATGTATGAGACGTTCGCTGACTCCTTTTATCATCCTTACATATGTAGCTCATACACAAACTAATCGTTGAATAGTTGTCTTTTTAACAATAGAGCGCTTACGCTATACACTTATGTATCAGACATATATGTATCAGACAGATATTTAAAGTATAACGTAGCAAAGGATTCTTTATTATTTACTTGTTAGACATCGATATTTTTTGTACTGTTAACTAGTATTTTGCAAAATCATTATTTCAAAACGAGCAGAATATACTGTAAGTATACATTTATTACATATTCAAATATTATAAAATACATCACATCCACTATAGCAGCACTCACCTCCTATTCCGTGAAACGTATAACGTAACTAGCGAAACGTGGCAGGGTACAACACTACTCTGCCTACTTCTCTGGGGAATTACACGCGTGATGTTACGTTATATTGTACACATATACTACTGCAAAATTTAGTTAAATACTGAATTTCATCGATATTCAGGTCAATTATATTATGCTCATTTCGTAGAAAGACAAACTTTTTAATTAAGATTTTTCATTGCTGACACATTTGTTAATAGTATTATACGAATCTTATTGTTAGTATTTAAACGCGCGTTAGTATTCATTCGCGCCCTTCTATTTAAATGAATTGTACCATAGTGTGACTATGAGCAACATTTAATGGTAACAGTAACGGATATGACCTTCTTTCTTACGTCTTAGAAGTGCAGAGAGGATAAGGGAGGTGGGGGAAGGACGGACAGAGTTTAATCCCGGAATTCAATCGGCTAAATCCTCACTGTATTCCTCGTTACATCTTTGTTGGACCCACTAGCACGCGTTCGTGTCCTGCGGTCCCAACAGCAGAAAATCCCTTAAACAATCATAGCTCCTTGACAGGATAAAGTTGAAGTCCTTCATTCCATTTCATTTTTGACAGATGTAGAAGAGCAATTAATAAAAAGAACAGAATCTTGCCATTTTTCTATACGCTTGCTTTGGTTTATTAGTAGAAACAAATAGGTCAGTCGATGTGGCATATTGACATATGTCAAAACACATGTCTATGTCGTACATATGTAGGGGCATGGTCTTTCAAATTAAACAAAACATCTATCATGAGATTAGAACTAATTTAACTATCCTAAGAAATAAGCTGAAAAGTTTCGTTTTTAGCACATCCATTGTCCACACCCTTGAAGCCGTACCACAAATACACAAACGGAAAGCTAGTTCTTAATGTAGGTAAGTTATGAAGATTTCTTTCAAATACCGCTAACAAAGAATGTTGAAAAGTCTAATAAGTTTAAGCACCTCTATAGGTCTATGGAAAAGCTTGTTACGTTATGATGGTTTACAAGAAAGTACAACCTTACTCTGATTTACAAAAGTTGTGAATTAATCAGTGAATTTATTTTTCGCATTTTCTCAGACGGCTGGGAATCTCATCGAACTCGTAGTAATCTTTGAATGATAAATTAGAATTAACAATTACAATTTCGGGGAACCAAATTAGCTAGCTTTCTTCAGCTAATCTATAAAACTCTAATAGTTTGATTTGTGTTCAAAATAAAATGCTTACATAGTAAAATATAGTATTAGTAAAATATAGTATTAGTAAAATATAGTATTCAAATTAATATCTAATAAATCATTTTTCACCTTATAAACCACTGGTATTTTTATTAAACCACTGCTATAGTCATATTCAAGTAAACGTGAGCACGTAGATACCTACATTTAAATTATGAAATAAACATTGGAAAACCGAGTAAATAAACAGACATTACACGGTCCCCACGACACCCACACGTTTTCTAAGCGGGCAGCCAGTCTGAATAACATTTAACCCCTTTGAAATGTAAAAGCATTACGGAATGAAAAAACAGCACTTATGTACCCTGCGACGCTGATAAACCATCTCTCGTACAAAGCGCACAAAGATACAATGCCTCTGAAAGGGTTCAAGAACGCACTTTTAAATTAACAACATACAGCATCATAACGGCTCATAATACAATTGAGAAACAAACAATTCTCAACCTTATTACATCCGTGCAAAGACCGAAAGCGAATCGGAATCGCATGCTGGTGAATTGTGACATAAAATATTAGGAGTCGCCGTGCTGCCGTTAAAATAGGACCGTTTACATTTTTCCTTTTCATGTCATTGTCTCTAGTCGGCAGCGCTTGCAACCGTCACGTCCCAATTTTGAAAAGTGTCGGAACAAAATGGTATTCGCTTTGTGCTATGCCCCCGCTCCTGACTGGCTGGAGTTTGGTAATTTAGCAGATGCTTCTAACTTTGATGTACCGACTAAAGGAAATGATTGTGGTGTGGATATAGGAATTGTTTCTTCATAACCTTACCTTTTTTAATACAAATAAAACATGAGAATACCGCGGTATCGGCCGTCTCGAACATGATTCGTAATTATTCATACGGCATACCAACGTCAAAAATATCATTCGGGCTACAAGAGAAGTCATAGATACAACGTTCCATCAGCGGTGTCTGGTAACCAAATTGTAACATCACCGTGCCGTGTTTACAACTCAACAAAAAAAACGTATATTACAAAGGAACCGAATTTAAGTTCCAATCGAACTTTGACACATGTCTGCCACCATAAACAATGGAAATTCAAATCATGGTTGCATTCGACAACCGCCGACCTAATGCGATTGTGGTGCCCGCTCTCACTTCATCTATAAATAGGAGCCTTTTCTTTCGCTTTTTCTTCACAAAATCTGAGTCGAGATCGGCCGATAAGCTATCTCGTGTGAGATGGTCTCAATATCCACAGATGGCCTTGCTCTCGAGTAATCTCTGAGTTCGACTTGAATATTTTTTTTACTGAAGCTTCTTTGAAAACCTCCCTTTGTACTCTAATAAGGACATTATTTTGACGTGGATCGCGCTGTCGTAATAATGTAAACATAGATTATGTACAGATAAGTAAGACAATCGGAATGACATGAATGTGTTCGTTTTGTTGCTAAAAGCTATGTTCGGACAAATTGTCAGACGCAGCTGCTTAGATTGTTAGAAATACTTTGCTAATACCAATACTTTGTTATACACTTTGTACCTCCTTGATACTTTGCCATTTGTTAAACGTTGGCGGGAAACAGCTGGGCACTGGTCACAGATGTCAGAGAAAGTTATTTATAAATAAATTCCGCCACGATGCTAACTGCCATTACGAAGACCTAAAATATATGTTACATTAGACCTAGTCTGTTGACAGTATTCAAAGCTCCAATAAAATTTGATGAACGGTACTGCACGATAACGATCATTGCTTTTGAAGCACGGTAAGACTAATGAAAATATTACCTACCAAATGTTTATAGACCGATTCGAATCTATTTACTTTATTTATTATTCACTTTAATATATAATAGTAGGTACGGACTTTTACAGGTGTAGATATTAATAAACAAACACTATGCGTACGCCTCGTTAAAAAAATTATCTCATTTAACGGTGAATTTAATGAATAATAAATTTAACTTTCATAATTTTCACTTTCGCACTTTTCATGTGTTCTAAATTTGAAAACGTTTAAAAAAATTAATGTTCGTTTTACGGTGACTTCGTTGACATTCCATTGACTTCAAAGTTCAGTGAGAGACTTTCAGGCATAGCTTCAGTCGGAGAACGAAAGGAACGCTTTTATTCCACAGTGCGTTAACTTAAGCAAGCATAATTAAGCCGTGAAGTGGTTATATCGGCTTGAAAACTTTACACCGACATCATGCCACTAAAGCGGCGTCTAGATAAGCGACACGATAGTATTTTGTTTAGAATTATAAACGACATTCACGTAGTAATTTGAGGTCAAGTTACATTACATGCGATGGCGACTAAGCTTTACGACGGAGTGACGATGCAACTAATCGTGAAGTATAAAAATGATAATAATTCTTCCTGTTTATGTTTAAGAATAATACAAGAGTTAGTCTAAATATCGTTATGTTTTTGTTATCAATTACATATTGCTACATACCTACATGAATTTTTGTATGAATATAGCAATTTTTTTATGTCATCTTAAACCACACTTTTATCGAATCACTCTTAACAATATTTAAATGTTATATATACATATTTCTTTTGTTAGTAATAAAAACTTATACTTTAAAATTATTGACAAATTATCTTTAATTTTATACTATTTATGTCCTGCATCTAACGCTAGTACAAATAAAAGAATTGTACTGTTGTATCTGTCAATTGGCAGCATTACTTAAGAGCATATTATTTTGCATCGTTTTAAAAGATTTTGTAGATGGATACCGCAAATACCAACTTCCATTCTTTTGTATGAGCGAAATTGCAACGACAAATTTTCCACTCTTATTGCCGCTATAACTTGAAACTTGGAATTTTTAGTAGTAGTTCGAAGTATTGGTTTGTGCGCGGTGTACAGCAATATATTCGCCCATATTACATTAGAACTCTAATTGGTAAAAGTGCGAGTACTACACTCTTCTGCGTACCCCTTCAAGGACACACATGCGTAATGATATGATGTTAACTTGTCATCATTTTACTTAATTTTTTTCGTATTATTTAATCATTTTATTGTTCACACTTTAAAGACACGTATAGTATTATTTTGCTTTGACTAAGTCTAACGTCGCTGACGATGTCGCTAGTCGTGAGTCGGATCGTATGTTCTAAAGGTACGATACGACACCCATTCCTGAAACGTTTTTAATTCGAACCCTTGTTTATAAATCTAGTCGTTTGTGATCTGATAAGATTAATAATTATAATGGCCGAGTTTATGGTTCGCGAACGTTATGTGCTGATACCGCACAGGTCTATCCGCCGTGCGGAGGTAATGGAACTTGACGGCTAACCAGTTCTGATATAGTCTGCAGCGTTGACAAATGGCAGGCGATTGGTATGTTTTTTATTGTTTAATTAATAGGAAATGACGATTTCTTGCGATATAAACGATCACGTTTGTCAAAAAAAGACTATCAAAAAAACTTTTTCTACAGAAAAAATACAAAATATGTAAGGGTAACTTAACTGATTCATTTACCATATGGTTATCGTAATTATTAAATTTTTTTTTTAAATTTGGTTTACCGAAATAATATACATGTATTTGCATGATTTTTATATAAATAAGATAATGTTTTTTGTACTTATATCATTCCATTTTCAATACTAATATTCGGCATCAATATTTTCCCGTTTATGTGCTGTTTCCATCATACATATAAAAACATAATACATTTAATACCGGTTTATTAAAAACACGATAGAACATTCAAGGTATTCCATATACTCGTATGTAAATATTTCGTCCGGGGCAGGACCACATATCCACCTATTTCTATCGCGAAGCAAAATCTATCGCTATCTATATTTCTATCGCAAAACAAATTAGTGGTCGGTCTGAAGGGTGTTGTTGCCTGCCCACGTGTATAGTAAAGACGACCACCTCAGTGCTCAGTAGTAACACATGTTTGATAAGCGTACTAAAGTAGCTGGCAGTAGTTTGATGCGAAGAGCTGAATATCGACCTCAGTGACGTAGTATTGGAGAGACCTACATATGTCCAGCAGTGGACAATGAAGGGCTGAGTATGATTATAAGCCTTGAATAGGACAGCCACTAGCAGCACTCAAGCTGACATATATGTACTAACTAGACTAATTTAAATTTATATCCATACTTTAATCATTCTTTCAATCTCCTTGCGAAAAAATGTTTGGGAAATATGTATAGGTAAGAAGTAGGTATATCCAACACTGATCAATGGCGATTTGACTCGCGCCAAATGACTGAGTCACGCGCAAGATGGCCGCCCCAGACCTTGCATCTAACACTGCGCTCGTATCTGATATATTTGTAGAAAACTACATATCTTTTTAACAAATAATAAGTGTTTTCCGCAACCCGCACTGGTACAGAGTGGTGGAGCATAATCCAGGTCCTACAGTTGTGGTGCACCGGCCAGTGCCCAACAGTGGGTCGTGAAAAAGGTTACGTCACTAAAAGTTTAGCTTTATTATGGAACATAATTACTTCTGAAAAACATCGGTTCTCCTTAGATCTGCCGTTCTCAAACTGGGGTAGTTAACTTACATAACCATGTGTATTAATTTGTATTATAACGTAACATAACGCTGCTACTTTGGTTAAATCAATGAATCCAGAATTCAATATGCGTCCGCGTGTTTATTATAAAAAATACATGCGCCTAATCGAACACTAACCAAACACAATTTATACGTTTGCACATTTTTTTAACCAGCACATTTTCTGTTACCGGCTGACTTCCACAATATTAATACTTAAAAAAAAAAAATTATTCAAAAACAAAAATAAACAAACACTAAAGGTGGTATTCAATAATAAAACAGAAGCATAATAAATTAAGTGGCGTGGCGGCCGGCGGCGAGTGAAAGTACGATAGCCGTTGCAATGTTTAGGTCCATTCCTTGCATTCAAGGACCTAAACACGTAAAAATAGGTACGTTTTTTAATAATCACACACGAACACACACACCTTTCATACCTTAACACTTCGCAACCATGATGGATTGCACGATAGTGAATATTTAAATTACTTGTTAAGCATTTCTCACGAAAGCGACGACGTCGTGAAACTTCAAGCTCGCACGAGACTTGATATTACTTAGAGTTTAATATAACTTTATTAAATTTGAACATTACAATTGGTCTTAAAAGCAATGATTATTTATGTTAAGGAGTCGAAAGTTCAGCCTTCACTTCTTTGTTTAGGTCAATACCGAGCCGACCCTAAACAGAGTTAACGACGTTGTTCCCCGAAAACAGCTAGGGACAGTCCAGCGAGACGATCCCCGTACCTATTCCTTATCTGTGCAACTTAGCAAACAAAACATAGCAGCGGCAATGAGCATAAAACAAAATCGTTTCGACCCCACACACGCCGTCGCCGGAACACTTGGAAAAATCCCTATGGATTTTCCGCGGGAGAGCGACGTGCGGGGCGCCGGGGAAGGAACGTAAAAGAGAAAAGCTGCGAGTTTTTATCTCGGCGCCATAAATTTTATTCGTAGCGTGATTTAGTGCGCAGATTGCCCCCCGAGCCCCGCTCGCACCGCGCCTACGCCTCGCCCGGGTAAGGCTGCTAGTCATTGTCAAAATTATTGCACCCCTATCTACTGAAGCTTTAAATATATGTCCCCGACACGTTGCTATGTCTACAACCCGTTTTGAGCCTACGTACAACGCTTGAATATTATAAATTGTAAGGGAACATGTCTAACGATCTAACACGTTAGTGAAAGACACCCAAGTTATTCAGACAAAAGGAAAACCGTCCAAGTTTTAATTACGCAAGACGTAACCAGTAAACAGGCTCGACGCTCTTCCTATTGTATCGGCCTCTCCGTTTATTCTCGCAGACAGTTGCGCAAACTACTTTCCTACTTGTTAGTAGCGTTGGAACTTCCACTTGATCTATATTCAATACTTTTACTAACACTACACGGCTCGGACCGACTGAACTAGGATTAATGCAATATAGTAGCAATGGCGCCATCGAACCCGAAAGAAAGGAAACAAAAAACTTCTATCCTGCCACAGTAATCCTCTATTATTTTTGCTTTAAGAGTAAATCTTAGTTATTTGTCAATATCGAGCCACAAAAGCGACCAAATACCCTTACTATGGCTGAAAAGCATAATACACGCCTCATAATAGACGAACAATTCAAAAACTTGTTAAAATCATAATGCGCTTTTGTTGGGCTCTTGACAGTTCACTTTGTTTTTTTTTAACTAGGTTTTGGCGCGGTTTCGTTTTGCAGTGGCTAGTGCGTAGTGGGATGAGAAAATGACATGTTTCTTTTTCATCACGAGTTCTGGTGAATCCTTGATCGCTATCGCAGGGCGTATTTTATGTAAACACGACAAATTTCGTGGCATCGACATAGAATGGGATCCGCAGATGCGCCGGTGTTATTTTTATTGTCTATGGCGCAGTGGTGCGAGTTGGAGGTTCGCATTCGATCCGGGCCGCTCTCTCCACACTGTGTCTTATCTTGGATCTGGTTTTATGAAACCCTAAATTTACGACTGCGGTCGAGGGGTGGAAGCCGGTATTAAGCCGACTCTCGACGCTTCGCTGCTACAGACACTTTTGTCACCAACAATTCATTGCGAGGCACGTTCGACGAAATTTGCGCGTCAAATATCTACGTGCGTCGCGTTAGATCGATGCTGCGATCGCAGATAGGTCAACCGACAGAGTTATCAAATGTACAATATGTATACATATACTGGAAAGCAGGGGAGGACTTCATCAACCTTTAGTTAAATCCCATACATGTAGACGTAAACTCGAAAATCTCTCAAGGCTATTTATCAGCCAAACTACGCTTTCTAGCTTCCTAACTCGCTGACGCAAGGGACGATTGACATTAAAACATATGTATATTTACGTTTCTAAGGGCTGTGTACTAATTAATACAGTGCGTAGAACTGCGTGTATAATGCCTTAATTTGCGAGCGTAGCTAGACCCGCCGGGTTAGTCCAGATACAAGCAGATCCACTATAAATTACGGAAATAAATCCCGGGAAAGAAAAATTGCCCTCTGGAGCACATAATTCTTGCCTTGTCACAATCCCTCCTTATCTGCAGCCAATACCGGATTACAATACGATTTTTATTTCATGCTGTATTCATGCTTATACTCTTTCCTATTTACGAAGAGGTGATAGGATTCTCGCTTTATGTTCTCGGAGACAAACGTATAATGATACACTATTACACTTATATGTAGGTTACGTCAAGAAAAATAATGATACGATCATATGTTGAAGAAATTGACTTAAGAAAAACCTTAGGAGTATAATGTTTAAGTCGTTGTTTAAACGGTAGTAAGACCAACGTAATTTATAACTTGCTTATAGTTCAGTTGTTACATTTATGAGTACGAAGATAAAAATAGGTAATACGGTTTTTTTACCATTTCGTAAATAATTGATTTTTCCGAAAACAGTTCGCGGTCCGATTTGTAACAATTCGGAACTTTAATAAAATTTTGTAATGATACGGTGTTCTGGTACATAAAGAAAATATTAGATATTCAGAACTGCAACTATGTAAGAAAATGAATTCTATTGTTATTTGAAATATTTTCAATAGTAAACCCTTCTTATTGTGTCTATAATAAAAATCTCAAAAAAAGATTGAATATTTTGTTTACTTGCGTGTTCGCATATCATGCAAAAATAATTGAACCATTATTGAAAAAAACCTTAATGTAATAATATCAGGATCACGACAATTGATACTGACGATAGGAAAATCCATATTTAATAAGTAGCATAATCACATGTCTAAGAAATGTATTTTAAAACCACCTACGTTACCTACGCAGTTAGCTACGTTACCTACCTAGTAGCGCACGTTACCTACATTCACACCTATGAATATCTTAGACGCGGGGCCAGGAACAAAAGCTTAGTTAATGCTAGTACAACGTTCTATAGGGCGGCTGTATGGGGGCGCTTACCCCATTTGCAAACAAATGCATTGAAAGGCGTCAGTGCATGTCCATATACCAAAGACCCGCTGGTGAGACACTCGCGCCATAATAAGAAAGGATCAAAATTATCTCATCCCATGTCTTATACCTATTTTATGAACATACCTATATATTTATATATACTATATTTTCACTCGCTCGTCCACCCGCTATTGTACGTCGCAACACAAGTTTGATTTTCAATGCTAAAATTCTTAAATATTTAGTTAAACTCAATTCTCTATAATGAATTCTTAATCTAATATTATAGTCGTAAACACAGCAAGTATTACGGCAATCAAATACGTCTATCTTTTACTAAATGAACAGAGAAACGAATGAACAAAAGAAATACAAAATTTTTGGAAAATATTAAAGAATTAAAATTCAGTGTATATATTACATTTTTATACAATTTTTCATTAAATTAAATTAATTTCTCTTGGAATTTTTGCTTTAATACTCATATCAGTAGCTTATTTACTGACATACTTTAAGAAATATTATTCAGCAGCTTAAACCAAATATCCGTACATTACAACAAACCTACCATACGAAGCTCTACACTCTTAATAAAAATAAACCTTGCATTTTCTTATATACTCAATCAATAATATTTCACATGTTTTCCAACAATATCATCTAATGGACAATGACAAATGTATCCCTTTGTGGCGAATATTGAGACGTCACTATTGTGAGCTAACAATTGGACAAATTCACGAAAATACGCCGAAAAAAAACTGCAGAGAAATATTTTGACATGATAATGAATAGACGGGATGGGCGACTGACGAGCTAATAATCCTATAATGGTCATCTAACAGCCTACAAATATTCGTGACTCGATATATTTTTTGCACGAACTGAAGCCGCATTCCGAATGCCACTTTCACTACCCCATAAAAAACGGCAAAAAACAATATACAGAAGTGTAGGTATAAAAATCGATGTTAAACTTTTTTGTTTAGTTTTATCGTTTATAGTAACAAAATTCCATCTTTATTAACTTTTCGTGTATTAATCAATAAAGAATTAAGCAAATTATTAATTATTTTATGTACTACTGTAAGAAATAATAATAAACACAAAAGCGAAAATATAAAAGCAGTGGTAGCCTAGTGGTTTGAAATTCGACCTCTCACTCCGGGAGGCCGGATTCAAATCCTAGCGCGCACCTCTTAAAAATGAGCGTTTTAAGTTTAGAGTTTAAATATCACTTGCTATTGTATTTGTGGCCGGCGCATGGCAATAGGCTCACCACCTATTCCATAGTGGGACGTAAACGTAACTGGTGAAACGTGGGAGTGTTCTA
>DWJK01004920.1:0-11553 GCA_018248815.1 Croniades pieria auraria
TCTGCATCCAACGTGTACCCGCGACTGTGACCAAGTCATCCGTCCATCTCGCGGGAGGCCGTCCTACGCCTCGTCTAGCGGTCCGTGGTATTATTTATTTTTATGCGTGGCATCAATTCCAATTAAACGGATTAATAGTAAAAATATTAATCATGTTTATTGATATTGTTATTGTTTAAATTGTCTAGATATTTGAACTGGTGGTTACTTAATGTATTATTATATAGAACGCAGTATCAACAGTCGGGAACATATAATGAGTAGTTTGGTAAAAACCAATTAATTAGTTTATTTTTTATTTCACCCTCCGTGTTCCCTGCCTGCCCCGTAAGAAACCAGGCGTGAAGATATGTATGTAGGTGTGTATTATCACACCAAAATATACAATAACACGTGATTTTTTACACGATGGATTTCAGCCAGCTGTGTATGTCAATTATAGGTATGAATACCTTTGGCATACATTAAATTACCTTCATACGAATGATCATAATCAAGCGTATATTCCATAAATGAACGTGTACATACTTAATTAAATAATTATTCCAACGTAATGAATAAAGCCATGAACTTTTTCGCGTCATAATCATAATAGCCACATAGAAACGCGGGGTATTACAGCCTTTTGAAAGTTAACCTTGAAGGGCAATAGTCGTTTGACGGAAATACTTCAACAAAACCTTCCCTCGCCGCTCGCGACTTTCGCTCTCGTTGGGTTTTACTGTATTTAACTTAATCGCGAATTAATGTTTGATGGAATAGCTTTGGGGTTTTATCCACTGCTTTGTATCTCTTACATAACTGGTGAAAACTGGGAGTACTATACTCTGCTGACTACCCCTTTGCGGAATTACAGGCGTGATGTTACGTTGTACTAATCGTGTGATTCCTTTAGTCATATTCAAGATGGGTTTCGTGTATCTAAAGATCACTTGTAACTGCTAAGTATTTGTTAGTACGTTACATTTTTACTAGTGTACTACCACTCTTCTGCCTACCCCTTCGGGGATCACGGGCGTGATGTTACTTTTTTTTTTTACATTTTTACTAAGGGTTCTGTGCATACGTTAAAACAATTGAAAACATGAGTTGCACGAATGAGAACTGTCAGAGTTACATCTCCTTTTAAAGAAAGGAATCGCAGATGTTTGGATATATTGCTAGTGAAGGAAAAATGTAAAAATACGTATGCATCGCTTAACTTGGGACCTTATTGAGATTCCTGAGACGCTTTTAGCCATCGGCGTATCCAAGACAATAACGTATTCCGAGATATCTGAAAAGAGGATAATTTGCGATGCACTACTATATTTCAGCAGTGAATTATATTCTGAATTTTTCGTCTGTATGAATCGTATGTTTTTAATTTTTTTTTGTTTCTGCGAACACACAATTAATTTCGATTTCAAATCCAAACGTATGGTAACTTTAGGACTGCCAGATGTTATGAATTTTGATACAAAAAAAAAATATTTAAAATCTGAATTCAGGACAATGTTAAGAAGAAAAACGGTTTATATTCACAAATCCAGGCTAGACATGTACATCCCTTGGACAACATGTATTATAAGTCCCAATAGATCATTCAAGTGATTGCCCAATACGACGAACACATTTTGCACTCGTGTCTTCCTTTTATAAGTGACTGGTACAAATTTAATTTTGAAAACTACCAAGAAAAGACGATTTTAAGAATGAACTGCAACAATATTTAAAACTGAATATTTACGTCAGTGAAATGCGAATATTGTTAAATTTCTATAACTTTTCCGCTAACAAGTGAAGGGTACATTGGTACGTTAAAGAATTGCATTCTTAGAAGATAACTCTCTGGTACTCTATTGACAATACTGCGGGTAGGCTGCGGCAACTGTTATGTAAAAGAGTTGTAGCGACAGGCCCACGGCAGCTCTGTCGGGTACGACGAGAGAAGAACCGTTGTGTTCATGTTAGTTTTTACACTACGACGGACATATCGACCTGCCCGTAGAATAAAGTTCCATAAGAACATGTCACCAACACACTTTTTCTTTATTTTTTAGACTATTCAGATCTGTATTTTATGGTAGAGAAAAAAAATTTTTATAAAATAAAATAAAAATTTATAAACTTTTGTTTCCCTAGCATAAAATATAGGCCTAAACAGTCTGAAAAATATAGAAAAACTGTGATGGTCTCATGTTCTTATGGATCTTTATTCTATGGGCAGGTCGATATTCCTGAAGTGATAATACAATAGTCATTGTCATAATTATAAAAATTGACAGGAATGACGGGCTTGCGATAATTCCACCTATTATGAGCTAACTATTTTTTACACAAGTGTTCAAATATAACTCATTTTTTGAACTTAAATTTTGTTAGGTTTGAACCATAAACAAAATCTTAAAAGTTTAAATTATTATTATGTATATTAACATAAAATGACAATTTACTTAAACAAATATACTTTCATTTTCAAAAAGTAATTTAATTACGAAAGTACATTTTACCCAATGACTGCAATTGTCTCAATTGGTCCATTACTCTAAAATATCACTGAAATTTTAAATGCAGCATGTATCTAAACTGTTAGCGCCGTAGCGATAATGCATGTGTGTTGTATGCCAGTTATTGCGCGAGCTGTCGAACCTGGGCGAGAAGAACAAGGAGCAGCCGCTGTGCCGGCCGTACAGCATCAAGGCGCGCGCGCTGCTGCACGCGCACCTGTCGCGCCTGCGGCTGCCCGAGGACACGTTGGAGGGCGACCGCCGCTACGTCGTGTCGCGCTGCCCCGACCTCGTCGTCGAGATGGTCAACTGCGTCAACCAGCTCATCGCGCTCGCCTACGCCCGCCGCAGTGAGATATATCACTTACTTATAACTTTTATTACAGATTTGTTGGTATATGATAAATAAAATTAAATTTGAGTCATTATTTTCGAAGCGGCGACGTTAGTAACATCTACAGTAGCAAATTGATGACTTGTCACCTTCATTTAAATGAAATAAATTTTTAATAACAATTTAATATAGGTATTATGATACAGTCAATGAATATGAAATTAATTCAGCTTCATGATACTCTTTGTGTGCTACAGTTCCAAGGTTACCTACAATTGAAACGATAGAGAACTGCATGAAGCTGTCGCCCATGATTGTGCAAGCTCTATGGGAGTACAAATCTCCACTGCTCCAACTGCCATACATAACTGAGGATCACCTGAAATATTTCACGAACCGAAAGAAGCACATCAAATCCCTTCTCCAATTGGCGCAGTTGTCTGGCGAGGACCGGAGGCAGGTGCTTAGGTTCCTCAATGATCAGCAGTATGAAGATGTCATGAAAGTATTAGGCAACATGCCATACATACATTTCCAAGTTAATACAGAAGGTATTGTTTTATAGCCATCATATAATTATATAATTATATTTTATTGCAATCATTCATATAATTATCTTATTGTTTTTTCGTTTATATTTATTTATAAATGTATAAAATACTAGCGGCCCGGTACGTGCTTCGCTACGTATAAAAGTGAAAATTAAATTTCCTTTAATCGAAACACGTCCAAAATGAAATGACCGCGTGAAGGACATAACAACATGCTTTTACTGTCAACAGTGAAAAAAGTTTAAATTTGACAGCACAATCTCCATCTGAAAAACGGTTCAATTTGACGGTAAAATCCCCATTTACAAATACAAAAAATGTGATAAATGAAGAACCGCTCTACCGATTTTGTGCAAACTTCACATAAAACATCTACTAAATAGTCCGAACAAAGCCTAAACATTTGGTTTGGATAGGTGAGCCCGTTCTTGCCCCGTTCTTAGTCCCAATTATGAGCACGGAAATTTAATAGATAATAACTATGACTAGAACTAGCGGACCCTTGCAGACGTCGTCTAGCCCGAAAAGAATAAATGTTTTTTAAATTTTGCTATTGCATAATTACTTCAAACGAATCTACGGTTCAGTCAACATTTTTAGATATCTCACTGACTGCACCGCCACCTACCGGGTCCGTTTGAGGAATCAAATCTTACTGGGACCCATTCGAACATACACAAAAATATCATTATAATCGCCCTTGTCATTTAGGAGAACATCAGAACAGCACCGCCACCTACCGGGTCCAATTGCATTTTCAAACCGTCCAGGAACCCATAGAAATATACAAACAAAATTTCTTCCCAATCCGTTCAGCTGTTTAGGAATCAGGTGACAAATACACGTACAGAAGAATTACATATACAATAAACGACAATAGAAAATATTACACAGCACTATGATAATAAATTAAATAATATTATATTAACAAAAAGTAAATAAACGCTTCTATGTATAATACGTGTGAATAAACGTAAATAAATGAACAGGTGTATAATAAATTGTAGCATCTTGGTTATAATCGAAACAAAGCGCCATCTACCTTGGGAGATGGGTGTCTTACCAACAGATTAACTAACACCGCCCTCTGTTGGAAACTCATAAAATTAATCAATATTGTAATTATTTTTGTCACGTATAAAAATAATTTTTCAATAAAAATATTTAATTTGAAATAAAATATAACCTATCTTTTGAGTTGCACCATCAATAGATATCTACAAAATTTTATTGAAATCGGTTAAGTGGTTTCGGAGACTAGCGTAAATGAACATAGTGACACGGGATTTTTATATATAAGGACATGACCATACTGCATGACTAATGCAGCACTTGCACATTAATGCCTGTTCTCAAATGGGATTAACGAACTGAAATCACAATGGAACCGTTTTTCTTCTCCGTGCAAAAAATTTACACTTGTTTGTTCACAATATTACTCTGTGCGACCAAATCTGGGATGCAAGATACTAAGAAAACTCGAAACTGTTTTAAAAAATCGAATTGTCATATAGAAACCAAGGAACGCTCGTCGCCCAAACTTTTTCGTACGCTGCAAACGATCAATCAAGTTAACGATCTCGTTCTTCGATAAGTAACTAGTGGAGACAAATTCTCGCCCGCGGCACCGTACTCCTAAGAACATGTCAGTCAATCTCTCCTGGTTAATAGTAGTTACATGTCAGTACTTTAATACTTCTCGCTCTCAAGGTGTTCAATGTTACTATTTTTCTAATATGTTTCTGTCAAACACATTTTCTGAAATATTTCTCAAACACTTTTTGAAATCCAATATATTTTCTGAACATGAGATTCGTGTAAATGTTTCGTTACAACGTAATTTATTTAGGATGGCAATATGTTAATGACTGGTTATAAACATTTATATTTTAAAACATCATTAATTCACAACATAGATATTTATATAGATGGTAACATCGTTTAGGCTGATTTTATGAAATTTTTCCTCCACTTAGCATGATCTTAAGTTTGTCAACCATCTACATAGCTCGCTTGTCTCAGTTGTTAAAATTCGCTAAGATTCTAAGTATTTAGGACTATCAACGTATGAGTTTTCCGTGCAGTGACAGTGTTTCGACATTTGAAATTATTTCCACCGACCATTTAACATTGATATCGGTCTCCAAAATTCTCGAGAGAAAACTCACCTTCCACAACGAGTTAATGTATCACAACTATGTCACATAGAATGTGAGGGAAGTTCTCCTGAATGTACAATATTTTCAATATACGGTCTCTATTGACGATGTTGCGCGGTGTTAGCATTCTTCTTGTTCACTCTGCAGCTAATATTGCGCTGACTTGAACTATGCGAACATAGTGCTTGTTATTCATCATATTTCGATTATTAGAATCCTTTTGTTTTTTTAATAATTCCACGTTTTAATCATTCAAATTCATGACCTTGCACTAGCATTCCCTAAGTCGTAGATTCGATCAATCTGTACATAATACATTCTTATTAAAGAAAAACTACACTGGTATTCAATACTATATAAATCGTGCGTATAACTCGTATTGAAGACTATTTAAAGAGCTGTAAAATTATGTCATTTTTGTAATATTGTTCTTTGTATTATTTATTCTTTATTGTACGCTATAAAAGGCAATACAAAGTATTGCCTTTTATGGTGTATATGTGCAATACCTTTTATGCGAACTTAATGCCTAGTGGGATTCTCCACCAGGCAAAGAATATTAACGCATGTGCTTTAATTGCGCTGCAGCCATCCCGTACAGCCGGGTTTAAAATACTTAAACATACGGGACTAAAAAGACTTTTCGGTTCTTAAATTCCATTTAAAAACTTTTATCGGAATAAGACAAAGAAATATCCACTGAGAGTCCTTGTGTTGTAACCCTGGAAGGCTTACGTAATATGTGAGGATACAACACATTGTAACACCTAAAACCGATTTATTCAAATATTTCATGTACCAATATTTAACCACTAAAGACTATTTGTTTTTAAGTTTAAGTATTTATCAAAATAATTTTAAAATCTATGTAACAACAAACTTAATGTGTTAACAATATCTCACAATTTTTTTTCCTCTTACAGGTAAACAAAACTACATGAAAAGTACATGAACTTTCAACATAGCGTATACCTATTGGGATGGATTTGGAGGATTGTACTCTTTACTCTGCTTATCTTTAGTAGTAAACGAAGACGCGAATCTACAGTAGGTACATTATTCTATGAATATGACGAATGTCCACACTACACTGTACATGCTTTTGGAAGACAGTAAAACCTGTCGTTACTTTCTGTAACACTTGGAAGTATTTCTACCGCCTCAAGCAAAATCTTTGCATTAGTGTGTAATCATTTGAGCATGCTGACAAATGACTAGGATACTGATGATATAATAAAAGTTCATACGAATAACAAGAAACAATAATTTGTGCGTGTGGACCGACCGTGACATACGCGGAACTTGGTGCTGATTACTTGTAGACGGAAAGATTTCTATTACTTTACAATTGTTTATGACATACATATATTATTGTTACTATCGTGCAAGGACTTAATTCATGTCAGAAAACAAATTTGCCTCGTACACCTGGAATCATGACGCCGATATTTTTTGCTTGGATCAATGGCTATTGCAAGCGTTGAAACACACAGCGCGAGATAGCTGACGAATATTTCGTGCCTGCTCAATGAGAACCCCCATCCCGTATTTAATTGGTATTAGCAACATCCATACCTTTTTGCTCTCAATATTTATATGTCATTTAAGCTGCTTAACTAGTACATACAGTTAAAAAGTGATATAGTGCAATATGGATAATACTAAAACAAAAATACCATATATTGTGTAACCAAGTGCGAAATATCATCAAAAAATAGAAAATAAAACAACGAATTATACAAAAGTGACTTCGTGCCAGCCATTGCAATTCAATCAAGCGCGCCCTGTACGGCGGCGCTTACAACTTTTTTGACCTATTTTACTATTCAATGTTTCGTGAGTATTTATACATATGATTAAAACTGTAACGGCTTAACTCACGTACGTTGTTCGGTATGGCCCGATTAGTTTCGGACCTGTACGAGGTCCTTCCTCATGAGCACCCGTTGCTTGCAGCGAGGTCGCGACAGAGACTCACTTTTTGAGCTACTCCTCGCGTAATCTAAAATTTTCATAACGCTTAAAAATGTTTCACCCCTTCAGCAAAGAAATTTCGCTTTAATACAATATGTACCTACCACGAGATCGCTCCACCCAGAGACTGGGAGAGACAGCAACTGGGAGAGGATGCCATAACAAAAAGTACGCTCTTCGTAAACCATGATATGTTTTATTACACAAGAAGAATATACGAGTAAATTCGTTATTTAAAAGAGTAAGTAAATGTAACATTTATTCGCTCCCGACGTTACATCTCGCCATTCCAACACTAAAGCTACGTAAGCATCCATTTATTAACCGACTTAGTTGTATACATTCCTATTTACGACACAACACGAGCTGAGTCGCAGCCAAGGTTAAAGGGACAGCAAAGCGAAGACATTATAAAGTGCTTGTTTCATTAACGAGCTAAGCGATAGATAAACACGAAACCGAAATCGAATGGTACGTAACAAGTTCTGAATCAATATTGGTTACAATAGTGTAGAATAATGCCGAGGAGAAACCTGTACCTACGCTTAAAAGTTCTCCATAATATTCTCAATATAGCTGAAACACTTGACGAGCCTACAGTTTGATGTTTTTCACTATGAGTGTAGAAGAATTGTATACAGTTTCAACGCTTAAATAATAAAGGGATTGATGAGTAGCGATAAATTACGGTTTAACATAGAATGACAATGTCAAACCAGATGGAACTAAAAGGTAGACACATAGGTGTGTTTTTATATGAATATCCAACGTTCCTTAATTTCAATAGTTCATCAGCGGGATATGAACATACTATATATCGACTTGAGAACGTGGAAGAAGCGAAAGAAATGGGATAAGACTGTAGCTGATGGAAATCCTTATCCTCTGCCTATCCCTTGGAAAATTACCTTGACGATACATATTCATGGGCATCCATGTGTGTTAAATGTCGGCGTTGTGCCTAATCAAAAAATGAAAGATACATAATGTAAGTATGATTATGTTGCGCTAACCGTTTGTTCGTTTCGTTTTGGGTCAGACGTCTGAGGAAGACAAAATCTGGAATTTATTGACTGTAACAATACTAAGATCTAAGCTCGCGACAATAAATTTTATGTTTGAACATTAGACAGTTCTCAATAATGAGAACTGAGGCACTCATAGTGACTTATTTTATTGCCACTAACACTATATTCCTTTGATACGATCGAGACAGACCTTGTCATATGCGAACATTTGTAGTTAGTTATCACATTCGCATTCGACAAAATTATATAAAATATACGCGTAATTATGGAAGCGTTTCTTTAGACTCTAATCGTTCCCGCCATCAGGCTCATTGTTCTTATTTTTTGTTTATTATTTTATTATAAGTTAGGACCATTTTATGACTGTAACTTATTGTTTGAATGTGTGATTGTGAATGCATATTGTAAATTATAATAAAAATGACGTAATTTTAATGTTTGCTAATTCGATGTATATTTTAATATTTATAATACAATTAATCGGTCTGAAAGGTATCAATAATTTATTCACCTAGTGTATTTAATACCTATAAATCGTAATAGGTACCTTTGACAGAATTACAAATGTAATTTTAAAAAATCATACATAAATTTTTTATTAATTGTTTATTAATTGTAATATATAGTATCTTTCTTTTATTTTTACATTAACAACAATTTATTTAGTAGGCGATGTAATATTTGTTCCATAATATGTTATTACGGCACATTATTATTTGAACAATAAAAATAATTAGCTGTAAGGCTTTTCTATTATAAGTATAACCAGTGCCCATATGTTTGTGTATTATATTAAAAGAATTTATTATGCACTATTAAATTATTAATAATAATTTATTCTGTAGTCATAATTGTGAAATGTTTGAATATAAAATTTATAATCTGTGTGATGTGGTTTAATTGTAGCGGAAATAAAACTAGAGACCATATAATATGTTGCAACTATGTGGCATCAATCCTTCAGGACTTGCAGATTAAGTAGATTTGATATGTACACTGGACGTGTACTCGCGGCTTTGTTCGCGTAGAAGTCGAATATTCCCCCAATTCCCATACATTCAATCAGTTCTTTTCTTGTCATTTAGGAATACCAGGAATCAAAAAGACTGAGCCTAAATAAATGCTCAGAGTTTAAACGGAATGAACCAGGATGATGATAATGATCCATTTTAGAGTCAGAGTACCTCACTGTTGTGAATGCCGTCGTAAGCTATATTGATAAGTTTATTTATCATCTCCAATCATCAATCTAAACGCTATCAAGAGAACATTAAAATTAACATGTAATATAATAAAATAGTTTAAATGTATATTTAATGGATGTAAAATATAAGAAGAATAAATATTGTTAAGTGTCACAATGCAAGATGGTTAGTAACAATTAACACGGCCACGTTAAAATTAACATATGTTTAAAAACGCTTATATGATTTATGATATCACTCCATGTGTTTGTTTGCAGTCCTCTATGAATGGCAGATTAAAGATACAAATTTAGAAATAAAAATAAATCTTTTTGTTTTTAATGTAATAAAACCCTTATATTATTCTGTTTTCTGATGTCATCGGTAGCTTCACAAAAGATTAGGCGACAACATTGAATTCAAGACTTCTTTCCACTATAGACAAAACACTTTGTCAATACAATCAAAGTTTTATCGGATACGAACCACCATTCAACTTGGTATCCGACTGAAACCAGATTTTCAGCCCGAACTGAAACCGAAACCGATTCTTCGGTCAGACACTCATGAATATGTTAATGTTCAAGAATTGTAAAGAACAAAATGTATTCCAATTCTTTTGTAAAATGCACAAAGCCGGTGAAAGTAAGCCACGAGAATTCACGAGACACACAAAGCTTCAGAACAGAGATACCAGTATTTCGTACTGGAACACTAGGTATTACGTAGGTGGAATCGCCTGCGTCAGCTGGTGAGACTGTACTTCTTGGTATTTAAAAACATGTAAAAAAACCTAGCATTTTAAAAAACGTCTTATCCGGTGAATGCATATTTGATTTAACGAGTAGTATTTTTAAAAATTCACTATTTAATAAACTTTCTATTATTTATACCTAAGCGTTATACAATTTTTATCTGTATATACCAAAAACACGCACTTAGCCTATATCTAGAAAATATTAATCAATTCCTTTGATCAATCAATTGATTTTTATAACAAAATTATACACACTTTAGAATAACCCGCAGTGACTGGCATTCTATTAAATAAAACATTTAAGTGATAGTAACATACCCAGATGTAACTGAACCTGGCAGGAAATAACAAATAAATCTATATGTATGTACAAAAGCCTAATACCTGTAAAACAAAAGTCAAGAAGACAAACTACTTTGTCAATACGCAGCGGTCGCTAAGCAGAAAATAAGACGAGAGAAGATAGAAGATACATCTATACCCTTCCAGAAATCCGGTTAACCGTGACTTCATATTTCTAAACAACAACAAAAGCATCAAAACATCATCAACCCACTATACCGAAAGCGAAGATCCGGTTGCTAGCCCCACCCCGTCGTAGAAAGTTGACCTTAGCCAATACACAAAAACATGCGAAACTCGTCTCTAGGCCCTGGACAATAAGAGCGACACGTAAAAAAGTAATCTTATTAATCCGAAGTGCATAATACTGAGTAACAGTTTGTGTGTTTTTCGGTCAGCGGTCAGTGACCTAGATTGGACTGTTATACGTCATATTAGTCAGATAGACGGATGTGACGTGACTCATAGCTTGCAGTTTTAATGCATTTCTGAATGTTTTTCAAACAAAGCAGTATACTTATTCTTGCCATAAATATTGTTACAAAGAAAAACAATTTATTTTTTATTGTACGTAACATTTATTACTATTACATTGTGTTAATTTAATGCATTAATATAAAATTAGAAATGTATAAAGCTTATTCGAAGTGGTCTCCATTGGCTGCAATACAGTCCTTTAAACATTGAGGTCGGATATCAATAGCAGCACGCACTCTTTCTATGAGAAAATTCTTC
>DWJK01004921.1:0-11553 GCA_018248815.1 Croniades pieria auraria
CAAAATTAGTCAAATCGGTCCAGCCGTTCTCGAGTTTTAGCGAGACTAACGAACAGCAATTCATTTTTATATATATGTATAGATTACTTAGCTACTTCATTTACATACAAATTACAGATATATTTCCAAAAATAAACTCCGTATTAAAAAACCAATATTCTTTTAAAAAAGCCCTACAAACTAACCGTAAAAAATAAGAACGGAGATAAGACCATTCAGTCGAGCAGACGTCTTTGTTATTTAAACAAAAACTCGTTACCGGATGTATAGAAACTTTAATTGTGTTAATTAGCTAACATTATTAAACGCGTTATGTATTAAGATAAGATATACGAACAGACGAAGTACTCACCTTCGAGTTTTATAAACGCAGTTGTTGTTTTGTTGATGTGGTACGTGTTGGGGTCGTAGTCCGGGAATCTATAATGGTTGATCCAGCCCTACAACAATTGTCCATACACAATTTAATAATAAAAATCCTGAAATATCTCCATACACGGCCGTCTGATCCCAAACTAGGCTCCAAGAGAGACATGCATTTAATCAACATTATCATCATCATCATCATCATCAGCCTATTCTCGTCCACTGCTGGACATTAACCACTAGAAAAGCACGGAACTGTGCTCGATATAAACAAATCTAATTTAATTAATTAATAAAAATAAATACCCCGGGATATTTCCACACAACGCCGTCTGATCCCGAAGTGGGCTCGACGAGAGCCTGTGCTATGGTAACCGAACGGCTGATAAAATCTGCGTAGTTCGGCATCAGATGGCCGTGACAAGTACACTTGAAAACTGTTATATTATATATTGGCTTTATTTACTTTCTTTCGAGATAGCTAAAGAAGGACCCCGAACAGATTGGAAACTAGTCGGAATAACCCAAAGAATATACAAGAATTAAGCCGCTGTAAAACTTAATAATTTATGCACACACTCACGAAACGTTTAATACCAAAACTGCATAATGTTTCCATTGAAAAGCAAAAGTAAAAGTGAAACTTGAGCTATATGAATTTTTATTAATTTTATCGTACAAAAAATGCATACCTCGTACTTCTTCATGGGTCTGTGTTCCTTCACAGACGGTATCGTATACGTCATGGGTATCGTGGTGGTTTTCTTCAGCTGAAAGAACCCTCTCCTGGGCTCCCAATCGCTGAAGTAGTTATCCAGTAGCCACTGTTTCAGGTTGCTCGCGAAACAGAAGAACCAGACGCCCAAGAGAAATCCGTTCCACAGATTATAATTGGGGAAGAGAAGGTAGTTTACAACAACCAAAAACGTGAGGAAGTACATGAAAAAGTTAAGAAAATAAGACTTTTCTTTGTTGGGTCTTTCCCAATTGTGGAGATTATTCTTACTCGGTGGTAAGCCCAGATTCGTGGGATGTGGGATCGGTGTTGGCTTAGGAATGGTTGAGTCTGTTGGATTTTTGGTTGGTGAATCTGTATTAGTTTGCGTCATGTCTCCGAACGCATCGATCGTGTCTTCCAAAGCCTCTACCCCAGACTCCACTTCCATCATATTATCATTTAACGTGTCTTTGGTAATCTCTAATGAGTCACTGTGATCTAAAAAATATTTAATGATTGATAAGCTTTGCAAATCAACAAGAAATATAACCCTTATAATTTTGTTACGAATAATATTGTAACTGGTCTATTCATTACGTCCTTCGTACAAATATGTTCGTAATTAAAACACGTTTTCCATTACCGTCCATATTCTTTAACTCGGCAATGGTAGATCAATAATCAAAGGTCAAAGGTCATGATTTAAAGGGCTGTTTATTATACTTAAAGTTCTAATGATTACAATCTTACGTCATTACAAGTTCTCGAAAGGTAACTGTATTTAATAAACGTACTTAAGGTACTTAATTTTTATTCGGAATTTTTTGTTTACGAAAAGTTTTACTTTGGCTTATTAATTTTAATGTACTATCATGTCCGGCCCCTCAAGGGGGAGGCAGGGTTCACTGAGTGACAAATATCACTTTTTTAACATACCTGCCGTGCTTCTTCTGTATGCTTAGGTTTATTAAATAGGTACATTGATACAGAAAAGCGTATATTATATAACTTACCTAGATTTTTAGTAGTATCATTACTTGATTCCGAATGACTTTTCTGATTGACTGGAACACTAGATTCACGCTCTGTGGGTTTGGCAGTTAAGGGCTGTGTCATTTCTGATAAGTTCTGTATGCTGCTGTCCAGAGACGAGACCTGTTCGTGTCCAGAACAAAGTTATTTTTTAGATTACATTGTAAGGGAGCTCCATCTATCACGCTTACTTGACCAGTGTGGCAAAATACGGCTTTAAGCCTTCTCATTCTGAGAGGAGACCCGTGTCCAGCAGTGGAAGGATAAGAGTTGGCGATGTTGGAAACTACCATAGCACTTTGTCCAAAAAAATATTGCTTGTACTGTCGTTGTCTTACGTGTTAGGCTAATACTGAAACACATTAGGCGTCCAACTTAGTTAAGATAAATCCTTTACGTGAGTTAAGTAAGTCTTTATTTAGGTCTATATATTATATTCTCCATTCCTAGCAAAAATGGTGTAATATTTGGGCAGCGAAATATATAACAGCTTGACATTAAGTATCAAATAAACTTGAACTTACGTAATTATTATGTTATAATATTATCGTACCGCTAGGTACCGTTACGAGGTAGGGAGAGTGCACCGTGAGCCGAATCTCTCTTTATATCGTCCGCTAGATCTATTACGAGGTAGGCAGAGAGCAACGAGTGCCAAATATCTCTATTTTTACAGACCTGATGTGCGTCTACATTCATAACTCTCGTCATACAAGCACGACGAAATTGACGAAGACTTATGGACTTAAAACGACGGTTGATTTCAACCCCATAAAAATAAATGAGACGTATCGATTTCTCCGCTCACGTTTCGTAATTCCAATCCAACGTCGGTATCGTATTGTTTTACCACACAATGCAGACTATAACTCGCAGAAATTAACTAGGCATCTCGGGATGACGCAATAGCGGTACGAACTGAATAAAGTGTTTGTCACTGTCAATTCATTATATTTTTACATTCGTGTTAATTTGAAAACATGTTATATGCGTATATGACGATAGCTAAATAACTAGCCATCCCGTGAAACGTACGTTAGTTAAGTCAATACAAATACAATCATGTGCATAAACACTCAAGTGACATTTAATAGCTAAATAACTGTTCGCAATGTAAATATTAGTAGACGGAGTCAGACGGTGGGAAAGGCAGAGCATGCCTCGCAAGTGCCAAGTCGATTTCTGCGTGTTATACACGTCCTAAAATACATCAGGCCATGTGATTACAAGTGGACTGATTAATAAATATGTTAAAAACACATTAATTGACGCTACATTAATATGATCTATTATAACGTGACTGTTTCTTCAAAACGTAGAAACCAGTTTTGGTACCAAACATCGACCATTTATTCAAAACTTAGCAACTAGTTTAGGTAAATCAACATTTTCATTTGATAAAATTTACTAATAATAATAATGGCTTCGAGAAATAGAGTTATCGTAAAAGTCTGTTTTACGTAGCACAATAAAAAAATACTGGAACAATATTAATAATATGTAATATTTATATTTAAACTTTCTTCATTGTTTTTGTCTAGATTCTAGAACTATAACGGTAATGTAATGGTGTGGTTGGTAATGATGTGGATGGTGACGATACGGATGGTAACAGAATGGATGGCAATGTTATGGATGGTCGTGTTGTGGATGCTAATGGTATTAATTAGGTATTCTCACGGATAATCCAGTAAAGGTTTCGTTTCATCAAGCCAGAACGTTATATTCACAATTGGGCCGTTAAAAACGATTCCATTGCTCATTAATGTTATAAATACTGATCTGCCAGTACATATTTAAATAATTTGACCAACAAAAAGCTATCAACAAAATAACATGTCACAGTACAACCGGAAATGAATTAGAAATAGCTACTATCGCTGGAAGAGCTCGATATGTTTTCTACTATGAAATAATGTTTATCAGCAAAACATAAGAAAGTAAGTATTCTAGCATGTGGTCATTTTCTCTACTTCCTACAATATCTATGACAAACGGTGATGGGTTTTAAGCGGAAAACGACTATCTTGTTCCTTCCGTTGTTAATACTTTAGTGTCACGCCATGTTTCTTTTGGGATCGGCAGACAGTGCCAAGTTCTAAACATGTATTTCTATCCTTATAGACCTAATGATCTTCTACATTCATAACCTTTTTTATCCTTTTATTCCATGGATATAAAACCTACCTACCTTCCTACTTGCTAGTATATATTATATAATTTTATAACGTATATATTACACACGTGTCAATATAACTTCATTTCCGGGTGTGAATCTAAATTTTTAATTAAAATATGTCCGAATTAATTCACGTATGTTTTTACGGGATATCTTCCGCTTTAATATTACTTACTCCAGTATACAAGAGAGACTATTTCGTGAAAACATACGGGAGTCGAGTCAATTCGGTAAATAATTTATTCACGTATATGAATATTAATGAAATGTTTAATAGTAAAATAGGCTTAAGTATATAATAAAACGCATAATCTTAATACTTTTCTTTGCCGCACGGCTGAGTGTCAAACACGTGCACTGACGGAGCCACTCACTGCTACGATCAAGGACATTGAAATATTTAATGTTGACTTTTCAATGCTGTCTGTTGACCTAGCTGATGTTGCTTCATAGAGTTTTTATGAGCTATTTCGGTGAGAATATTATAAGCATAAAAGTAAAATAATATCACGCCTGTAATCCCCGAAGGGGCAGGCGGTAGACTGTAGTATAGTCCCACGCTTCACCACTTCTGTTTACACCCCACCACGAAATAACTGGTGAGGCTATTGACATATTACGGGCATAGGTCAAGGCTCAGAGCAATTACTAGAAATTTGTACTAAAAATATAAGTTAGTAAAATTCAATAGTATTGGGTTGAGAAACGAAGCTGGGGCCTCTTGATCAGTGCTCACACTTTTAATAACTCGACCGACTAGAAAGTCATATATAAATAATAATTATGCACACATAATGTATCTGACTTAATGCTCCCTAGTATTCGCTCATATAGTGATTTTATCCACTCATGTTATTTTTTAATATCATCATGCTAGGCCCCTTACGGAGCTGTTCCTGTAATTCCCTCCCTCTGCCTTATATTTATTAGATACAATACAAATATATCTATTAGTGGTTTATGTAGGTAGTTCTTTGACATTGATCCGAAACAGGTGTTTACACAAATTTCCTCATGTTGAGATCAATTGATAAATCAATGAGATGTAAGCATTGTAAGAACAGATTGTCAAAACTAAATTTTTTACCTAATACAAAGAATGTTAAAATCTATGACAGGTTTTACCAGAAATAGCTAATTCACAAAAGCCTCTCTCAAATGAATAAAATGGTAATATTTTGGGACTGAATAAATTGTTATAATATTTTCAAACACTTGATAGTGTCAAAAAGTTTATGAAATGTAAATTAACAATAGTGGTACACTTATAATTTAAGGGAGATAGGTATAGATGAATATTTAAAAGAAATCTCCATGAGGCCTAGTTCTTGTTGCTTATCCAGATATATTATTTGTATTGTCAATTTCCTGTTTAACAAAAATAAATAATTTACATATTTATTTCACCCGGTTTATCATGACACTGGTGGAACACAGGCGTCCTCTTGGGGTGAGAGGGTCAAGGCTTCAGCCTGCCATGCCTGACCAAGTACAGGATAGTAAATTTAACAATGGTATGTATGTTTATAATAAAGTAATTCTTACCTGATTATCAGTATCCCCTACACTTTGCTGATCATCTTTAATAGCAGAGTTTTCCTCTGAATCCGATGTGGAATTTTCTCTGGGTATTGACTTTTCTCTTGTTTCTGGTATAATAGAATATATGTAGTTTAATAAACATTAAGCAAAAACACTATCAATTCAATTTATTAAATGAATTTATGTTACACTACGACACATTGAAGTATTTTATGGTATTTCAATCACACAGATATGAGTGAGGTATGTCTTATTAGATATATATTGTTTAACCAGATAATGATTATAATAGAAATCTATGCATCAGATAATAACATAAACAGATACTGGTATGGAAAAAAGTAATATTACTAATACTTAAATTTGAATATTAAAATCACCATTAACACCTCATAAGTAAGACTAAGACGACACACAATAAATGTATATTTACAAAAAAGCTTTTACAGTTAATGGTGACAATATAATTACACAAGTACATAATTGTAATTGGGATAATATTCAAGTATCTATAGTTTCTTTTTGAAAAATAAATTTATATAACTCTGTATTCTACAATACCTTCTACTGAGCGAGTTTTCATATCCTCAACAGCTTGGGCTATTTTGAATTTGAAATCAGAGAATATTTTCCATGTTTCATTTGGTTCCTTTGGCTCTTTGGTCTCTGGTGTACCTTCAGATGTGCTCCTCTTTCCCAAGCGGTTCAAGTACTCCTTCATCGGAGATGATGTCACCTCTTTGGGAGTCTGGCTCTTGGTTTCTTCAATTTTAGCCTCTGGCTTAACATCTTCTGGTTTGTCAACAGATTTTTCTAGAGATTTATCAGTTCTGATAGACTTGAAGTATTTATCTAGAATAGATGAACTTTTATCTGTTCTTTTGGGGCTGGCACTCTCACTCCTAACAGGTGGGGGTTCAGCTTGAGGTGTTGGGGGGTCATCTTCACATGGTTGGAAGAGTTCTTCTAGCTCTTCGTTATTGGCATTGTATCTAAAAGACAGGGAAGTGTTTGGAGACTTCCCTGTGTTAGAATTTTATTTTCAATGACCAAGCTTAGTGTTTTGTTAAAAATAATGACAGTTATAAGCCATTGTGATATTAATAGATTCTAATTGGGCAATACATTACTATTACAAGTTATCTGTGTATTTATATTGAACAGAAAATATACCTTAACAGATTTTATCATGTTTTAAAGCATAATTCACAAAGAAGTATTTCGATATGTCTCGGTTGCGTATGTTATCGTCTTTGTTGTCAAAGAAACAAAAATTTTGTCTGGGGAATGAAAACTGATAACAACGGGGAGTTCCCGATCGGTACAGACTTACCGGAAAAAAATTATTACAATTCATTATTCAGGTTGCCAATGACTAAGTCCAAAATTTACTATGAAATTAATTTTCTTACAAAATAATGAACTATCATCCATACCTCCGCCGGACACCTCCATAACTTTTGTGTGTTAATACTACATAACCGGACTTCTATTTCTGATACCAGGTTTCGCAAGGTTTGGAAGTTTACTAAACACGGATATGTTATTTATTATTTTCTCAACAGTAAATATACGGACGATCAAATCAAAACTCACGACACATCTGACTTACTTGACACTAGATTCCGTCTGATGTCGTCAGGTATGTCAATGTCACATCATACAGTAGTTTTTCGAATGTTCTATTTTATTCAAGCAGAAATATAAAGTAATATATTCCTACTCGATGTTGCAGATTTGTCATAGCAAGTAATTAAGTATAAAGTACCTAAAGTAATAAAACATTATTATTTTAATATAACAAATATTTCATACCCTAAGCGTAGTTGATATATTAGACAAATAACGTTTACGTTCATTACAAATTTTTAATATGGCAATAAAAGTAACACAAAACAACAGGTCTCGACTAAAAACACAAATACCAAGTTGCAACCAAATGTCATATTTAAACTTTACGAGCGTATGTTGTAAGATTTTCATAGGTTTCTGAATTTTACTTATTATTTTTTCCCTATCTGTGAAATGACATTGACATTTGACATTCGTTCCATTGTTGTATTGTCTCACGTTTCATCGCGTTATTGCCGCAGTTCATTCAACACGGGTTGTTCTTCAAACTTATTTTGGCTTGTTCGTATAAAAAAAATTATTCTTACGCCTATTAAATGGAAAATAATGTGGTTAATGTTTAGTGGATAGTAATCGAAGTGTTAATAATGAAGTTTTTACTATTAGTGCTATTTTTGTTTGGGTCTTACGGTTTCGGATCTGTTGTAGATAAAGATGGAAAGGTAAGGTTTAATGCGGTGTCTACTACTCATGTAACATGAATTGCAAGGTGAAATGAATGTGAAATAAACGTTTTGTTTTTGTAGGAGAATACAGAGTTGTCGAGAGCTTTGGACGATCGACCCCTTTTGTTTACGACGCTGGGTGGCGGCATGGTCGCTGTTGAACCGCTTTCAGGAAACATTATTTGGAAGTTGAAAGACGGTAATGTGGTTAAAAATATTTACTACTTATTACATCATTATTTGTGTTTACTCACTGGAATTCTCAAGTAATATCAAACTTATCGTGTCTACATTAATTATGTATTAAAAGAACGTTGTGTTAAGAAAATTGTAATTGTTACAGATAGCTCAAGAATGTTACAACATTTTGACGTTAGTTTCATTAATGATACAGAACTTGCAACAATTTGTTATGATGAGTAGTTAATGTTAATATGCCCATAAACATGACACATTTGTGATTTAAGCTTTATTGTGTATGTTAACTATGTTTTACATTACAAATTAGATGGCATAAATCATATTGTACATAACATACATTATGAAAACAAGCTAATGGTGATAATAATAATTATTTTTATATTCTTACAACCAGTCTTTTATAGGATAGGCAGAAAATGCTAATTGCCAAATATCTATCTTCACACACCTGAAATGCTTTGTTAACATACACACATATCAGGTTGAAAGATTTCTGATTCCCCTTATAGCCAGCATTGGATCTACATGGTCAACATAGGTGAGTCTGGTCTGCTTTAACACCTGCGAAATTAAGCATTCAAAGAAGTTTTTCCAAAGACCAAAATGGTATTCTATAGCAGAACAACAGCTTGATTACATCCCACTTTAGGCTCCCATTGCCCAATCTCTACACCTGGATTGATTATAAACATATATCTCCATTAGTCTATTGTTACATACCCTGCCATGTTATTTCACCCTGATTCTAATAATAATCATTATAATTTCTGTTAGTTAAGTATCTATCTCACTCTTACATTTCTGAATTGTTTGAGTATGCTAATATCATCGAAAAATATATTTGTACTTTCAAATTGATAAAAACTTTGTAAGCTGCATATTTGACCAAATATTATTATGATAACATTACATACTGCATTGTGCAAATGTAATTTTACCTTTTGTGTGTCCTACCTTGATCTGAGAGTTATCATCTTATTACAAAGTATATATACTTCATTATCTTTCACACTTATTTGAAATGACAGAAAAATGTAGTGATCTGAATATATATTAAACAAAGTTGACTGGTGTAACCTTTTAAAGATATTGCATCAATAACAATATTTACAAAATTTATAAAGTCATGAGCAATACTGGAAATTTTTGTTCTTTGTATATGTGAGCACAAGAAGTGAGGAGTTAAATTATAAATATAGTCACAAATGCCATTATGTCGAGACCTGTGGGTTGCAATTTGGTCATCATGCAAAGATTACCTAAATAGCTGAACCTCAGCTGGATCAGTGCCATACCCTCCCCAGTCTTTCTAAGTTCTGTGTGCATGTTTGTATGCAAGTGTAAGCACTGATGGTGTATATATACATAGTATCAAGGTAACCATTTGTATGTACCATTGCATATTTTGACTCTGTCTGTCATTGAACAGTAATATAAGTAAAGCAGTGATATAATGAGGTAGTTTGAATTACAGGCAGCTTATTTTTACTTCATAGGATTAAACAGAAAGCTATGTAATGTAAATCCGTGTTAATAATATTGCGCTATTTATAACACAGGGTCATAACTACACTGTAATTTCACTGAAGAGTCATTTTAAATAATTTTCTACATTCAATGCTGTGTTATTCTGCCTCTGCTGCATTGACTTGTTTATTCTGAACATGAAGTAAGCCTATACTTCAAGGTTCAGTATATTTCCTTTACAGGAGGTATATATAATTTTTTAAATTACATGTCATGACTATGTTTCATGAGAGAAAGCAAAAAATAAGAACTGCAAGGGTCTTAAAAACTTCCTCGCAATATACCTCACATGCTTTCCAATGCTCACGTTTTTATTACAAAAATTATACAATTCCATTACATTTTTTCAGTACACGTTACTTTCACTACCGTATTTTAGCGATGGAATCACCATTCCTCTATCTAGCGGCAGACCCACATTTTAGAATATTATGTCTCACTTTGTCTTCGTCCCTGACCCTAACCATGTAGTTCTTCTAGTTGTGGCATGCGAAATTTAGGCCATAATGAATGGATGAAAGGTCCAATATTTTATTTTATGTATATCGCTTGTCTACGTTTTGCAGCATGACATATGGAAGTTCATGGAGCACCATCCGTTGTTCCAAAACGCGGATGCCACCTTGACTCTGGACGAACAGAGGCACATAGCCACGAAACGAATGTATGCATTGTACAACGAAAATTTTCTTCCTTTCGATATGGTATGGCTTGTTATTTATTTATTAATATTTAAAAAAAAAAAAGTATTTCAGACATTTTATTAATATTTCAAATTTTAGCAATTGAATTGAAATTTAAATTATACAAGAGTAGTGGTATTTGTTGTAAGATTACGATTTAGTGATATTTAAAAGAATCGAATATAAAAAGAAATATCGAAAGTTCTTAGAAATACAGGGTCTGGTTCTACATCAATTCAGATAATCGCAACTATATAATTCTATTCAAGAATAAATCATGGTTAACGGTAGAAATCACGGAAAATATTCTACTTTGTCGACCCATTATAATAAAACTATTTTTTAATTGACTATATGAAATCCATGGTTTGCAAGCATAATTTATACGAGTATATGTATGTCCATCAGTTTCTCATAATCAAGATGGGGTTTGTTTTTTATTTTTTATTAATATTCGCAGATAGCCGCAGACCCGTCATTGTTTCAAGCAGAATCAGAAGCAATGTTCATGTTCGACAGCTCTGTAGCAGTTAAACTGTCTTTAACGTTCCGCATGTTCACCAACACTATCCAAGGTAGCGGCAGAGCCCACCACTACCATTTCGTAGAAGATGCTCAGAAAGCGAAGATTGGTGGTTGTTTCGCATTGACGGAAGTTGCCCATGGATCTAATGCGAAGGGCATGAGGACAACAGCGACGTATTGTCCGGAGACGAAAAAGTTCGTGCTGCATTCTGATGATTTCGAGGCGGCCAAATTTTGGGTCGGGTCTTTGGGTAAGCGCAGTGTAACTATCAAGGAAGATATATACAAGCAGTCTTAAATCGGATGTCGAGAATTTTTCTCATTTGAAAACATCATCATTATTATTATTATTGATTAGGAATGCAGTTTTCACAGGCTTAATTACCTCCCTTAATTTTTTTTACTGGCTGCATGCAAGTAGTCGTTCGTACGCCGCGGCGGATATATCGCCGCATGGGTGCGAGTCTGCGGGCCTCGAGGATC
>DWJK01004922.1:0-11553 GCA_018248815.1 Croniades pieria auraria
TCGTCAAGTCTTTTCGTCACACATACCACAAGCCCTAAAGACAAAAGTCTTTAATGAGTGCGTCCTACCCGTCATGAATGATGTATACATACCCTAAATTTATAGTCATCCGCAGGTCCAATGAATGTACTATAATTCGTTGCCCTCAATACCGTCCAGGTGATTAAATAAACCATGAGGCTCGATATCACAGAGGCCATGTACCTGTAATCAATATTAATTGATTCCTTATTGTTATATCAATACGCCAGGTCCCTTACGGGGAAGCAGAGGGCGTCGAGTGCATGATATTTCTATCTTCACAGACTTGACGTACTTCTACTACTTTCCTCATTTACACAATTAAATTTCGGTGACCTGCAACTCCTCCATCAGCAAGTAACTGACCTATTTGGTCAAGATAGGTGAGGTTTAGTCTCTCTTGGCGACTGTGTCCGACAACATTACGAGTTTTCCTTTCAAACATCTTTTCGTATGCATGTAAACCTTGGTATTATACCTTATCGATGTTAATTCAGCTCGTGTGTGTAGATTTTCAGTTATAACTGGTATCATGGCGAGATGTGATATTTGCACAATGGCCCATCCGATTTGAAAGAAGACTATAAGCACAGCGTAGTAAAAAGGCATCCACCAAATGAGGTAGACAGCGTCATCAGAGATCCAGCAAGACCAGCATCGGATGAACAGCAGTGGGAACGTGCAGACCACGATCACACTACCTAGAAATTATGAAAATGTCCATTACGAAAAGTACTTTACGGTAAAGGCAGAGATAACGGAATGTTAAATATCTCTATCCTAGGCCTGTCGTTCTTAATTTACAATACTTACTTTTTTATAATGTATTAAGTAATATATGTCTTTAAAATATACGTATACAAATTATTTAAGTAGGTACGTTTAGGACTTAATTAATGAATCTTATTACTGATACCGAGCATTAATAGTTACGCTATTAAACAATTTATAAGTATGTATTTAATTCGGACTGTCTTGAAAAAACGTGCCTAGAGTTTACATAATTTAAGAAATATTAAACATTTTGAATATCTTGTAGTAACAGAAATTAAAGAGCTTAACATATGTTTAGCATTTATATTCCCTTTAGAATATTGGCGTTGTCTTTAGTGTTTAAAACTATTTTAGATAATGGCATCGCAAATTTAGAATTTCTTCAATAAACTTAATTGTGTAAATACACATAAAGGGGCACCGGATATCCGCTTTCCTTAAAACTACGATGGGTCTTTAAGTACCAATGTAAAAAGTTTTATCTATGTATTTAAAATCGTATTTACAATGTCATTTATTCGGAATGATTTTATTAGTTTCAAGGACTGCATATTTGCTTAGTAGTTGTACCGATCATGAGTTTACTGCATTTTTAATCAATAAAAATCTTGAAAAATTGTCACTGTTCAGGTATATATGTATAAACTGATAATAATACAAAAAATGTGAATCAACTATTTAGTTGTGTCATATCACAATGATACTAAGTTCCTCACCTAAGCACTTCAGTTGATGTGAGGTGCTTTCAAGGTTGGAAATATATATCATTAGGTATATATAAAGGCAGGTGGTCTCGTTATTAGTGTGATATACGTACAAACCTGTCAAATGCCATATTTTTTTTGTGCTGTACTTGTCCGCGAAAACGCCTACCATCGGTGTAGCTAACGCATCTACGACTTGGCCTGGAAGAGATGAAATAATCGTTAAGAGAGTGAGTTCCACCTCCTTCCGAAATCTGAACCATCGGTGCATGCCCTTTCTTATTTTTACACCATACTTCTTTCACAAAAAGAACCTTCCTTACATCTGGATTATGAACGTGGTCGGCGAACATCAATTCATATAAGTACTTACATATATGCATATGCGACATAAAGACCTCATCTCGATCGCGTTTGTTTTATTTTCGTTCTCTTTCTTAAATATTAAACTGTCACTTCAGTAGTTCTCGACTGATCTTTATTATATCATAAATAGAAATGTTTTTATTTAACTGAGGATATTACCTAGTAGCAGCATACTGCCAGCCACCGCAGCTCTCATATGCAGCACGGCTTGGAAGAACAGCATCATGTAGGAGAACCACATCGCCGCGCATAGGTCGTTGTACACGTGGCCCAAGCCGAACACTAGGTTTTGGTTGACACGCCACCATCGTTTTCGTCTGCACGGGATGCTGGAAACCACAAGAAAACTGTGCTACATTTGTTGTTAGTACTGGTGTGCGTCTTTATAAAAGTGTGAGTTCATATTTTCTAAATACCTAATAGGTACATGCAAACATTATTGCAAGAAGCTATAAATGATTTTATTGCGTTAGTATCTAATAAGAAGGGTTTAAATCGATTTAAATAACACTTTTATTAAATGTTAATTAACAGTAGCAAATTCTTAGCATTAGTTACATATAAGTTTTTAACACTGCTATTAGACCTGCTGAAGGCATTCTCGGTAAACGTGATAACACTAGTAAAATCATAGAATAAAGTCAAGAAACTTACAAACAAAATAATATACTGAGTAATACATAGAACTCTATTAAAAGCGTATAGTTTTTTATCTGTAGATCGAAAGATCTAGATAATTTCCGATCAAAATTTCGGTTTCAATTTCAGCCGAAACTAAAAGAGAGGTTTGTATTGGGTTACGGTTTTGGTTTCGGTGAAACGCTACATATTACTTAATCAAATATTTTCTCATGTGTATTTGTTGACACACAATTTTATGTCAGTACTATTAACAACCTAGAACGCATTAGGTTCGTTCGCACTAATACGCAATCACGTGTATGGACGGAGCAAACTTATTGCCAACTCTAGGGATTTAAACATTCTAAATGCATGTAATCATGGGTTACAGAAGTTTTTCAATACTTGAATACTAAAATGTTATATTAAGCTGTTGCTATCATCATCGCCAACCCTTTTATATTTCCTCTGCTGAATACGGTTCTCCTCACAAAGAGAGAGGGGTTAAGGGCATACTCTGTTACGCTGACCAAGGGCGTTTTAGCCGATTTCGAACGTCTTAGGGTACACTGTAGAAAACTTTGAGGTTTGAAGATTTCTTTACAACGTTTTCCTTCACCGTTATAAGAATTGATATTTTAATTTTAAAAACGTATACATGAACTAAGTAAATAACTGATACAACTAATTAACAGTTCTCGAAAATATAAGCGTTACTTTTTAATAAACGCTTAGGACATAATATTACCGTAAAATAGATCTGAAATTAAACCACTATCGGGTGTACAAAGTCACAATTTCGAGAGGGTCGGTGACTAAGAATAGGAAATGCTCATCTTTTGATTAAGAAGGACGACAATTTCCATTTCGTGTTCCACTTTGCGACTTGATGTAAATTGGATAAACTGTAAATTGCATATCCGATCACATTAGTCCGGACACTCGAATGAACCTAACATTACCTTAATTCAATTTCTCGTGGGAAGCCCTCCTCGCTTTCATTTTCGGTTACAATTTGATTCATGCCCGTCGCTCCATATTTGGTGTTCATCTTTTAATTGATACACTATTAATTTTTAAGTATATTGTTATTAGATAAAACTATTTTCATACCACTGTTAACACAACGAGTTACATGGAGACGTAAAAATGTGTCTAGCTTGTGCTCAACTGAAAACAGTATCTCACTATCACTGAACTATCTGGAATACATGAGCGCGTGTGCTACGATGGCTATCCTACCAACTTGTGAGCGATGTAACCGATATATTCACTGAGAGTACTGTATCAATGCGTTTTATTGTAATGACGTTTATTCATTGAAATACGATTTTATTAGTTACACAATAGTTTACCCACAATTTTTAACGACTTTTTAATGAAACTTTTGACATTAAGTGTAATATATAGATGTTATAAAATCATTAATTCATCAACCGTAATAATGTTTGCTTCGTTTTCTATTGTAATACCCCAATTTGCCCTCGGATTTAGATGTCTAGGAAGGACACCTCAAGTCGGCGTTAAGAGTCATCAGTAGTCAATGGCAGTTGAAATACGTACCAAAACATTCATATGCTTCCTGTACTCAAGTTATCTTAAACACGAGAACCACGAATTGTTATATTTTTATTTTCATAAAAATGTCCACGTATATTGAACACTGAATATCTTGATACGCCCAAGCACAAATGTATGTAATTTTATGTTTTATGTATTTCCGAATGGAAATTGTTATATTTGTGTGAGTATGTACGTAGTTAGACATTGTTGCAGTAGAGTATTTTTTATAAGAATAGATTAGGAACTTTATATTTTACGCGTTCCAAAACCGAAATGCGTGTATGAAGAAGGTGATAAATACAAAAGAAGCTGGTAAGGATAGAGATATTCGCTACTCGGTGTTCTCTACCTACCGCATAAGGAACCTGCCGTGATGATATAACAAGAATAAATTTACCGTGCAAGGTAGTTTATTAGCCCTTCATTATTACCTAGAATGTAGTATTTTGCACTCATTTCTAACGTATAGTTTACATTTCTTGTCACTTCAGATCATTCTAGATAATATATGTGTGTATGTTCGTGTGTATGAGCCTAACACAGTTGACCTAGATAACGCGTACTTACTTAGATTTAGTCAACAAAGTGGTTACGTGGATGTAACTATTTAACAAAACTGGTCTGGATTAACATGAGGCTTGTGATAAATTATTATATGTATACCGTATATACATTTATATATTAAGATTTGGAACTAGAAATTGCTCAGGTTGACAAAATCTCCTCTTAACTCATTTACTTGTTATTTTATTTTAATGGTTAAAAACATTCATTTACATATGATTATAAATTTAATTTGCGATCGCCTTCATTTTTTTTTTAATTTCAGTAACATTTAAAAAATCTTTTGTATAGAGAGTATTAAAAGGTATCTTTGGATTTAATGATATTTGTATGATTTTCTTTTTATCCGGGTCTCATTTGATCAGAAAAAAGATGTCAATACGTTACAAGTAAAATGTAAATGAAGCCAGCGTATCCAGTTGACGGTGACGTGAGGTGGTAAGGTTACATCACAACCCAGGTCATTTAACTTCAGGGCTTCCGTGAGTATTGGGTTTCCTATTCGAAACTAGCGCTCGCGTAGGAAAAAACAAACACCTATCTGCTTATTAAAAATAGTCAATAAAAACCTAGAACTCACTGCGGTTAATAAAGTACTGATATAAAGTTATAAACAATAGATATTATAGGAATATAAAAATATACCAATATTAAATAAAGTATTAATACTACTTTCTTATTATATTTTTTATATTTACTTTAATGGAGTACATATAAAAGAAAGTCAATGTAAAAAGTAAATAAAATATAATAGACTATGGCCTTACCACCCGTCCAAAGAGGAAGCCTGTGTCTAATAAGCGATATAATTATAGTAGAACAATAAAAACGGTTAATGATACTGAATTACACCCATAGTCACGATAAAGTACTAACCGTTATTTTAAAAAAATATTCGTTGGTTATAGAAACTATCCTCGTTTGAAATTTATTTAGTAATACATACGTATGTACAACGTACGTCTCTAACATTCGCTACACTCGTATGTATTTTGACGTGCTTAGATCTAGAAGCTGATAGTACTGTAAAGTTATTTGTCTTCTGTCATTTGTGCTACCTAATCAGAGTCACCTATTAGATAGGTACCTGCTTTTCGTATATGAAAGTATTTATTTAGTAAAAAATCATACACTTTATCGTTAATGAACAGGCTTGTTTCTTAACAAAAATTAGTAATTAATTAGTTCATGTCAGTAATTGCTCGTTAGTTTCAGCGCCATCTATTTTATTTCACATAAACTACTCACGCTATGATAATGTCGAGAGTAAAGGTTGCCTTGTGTTGAAGAAAGATGTCACCGACGAATTAATTTCGTTATTGAAAAGTAAAAATAAATGGCCTACGAACCATCAACATAGAATGATCCAATTTATACTTTTTATGTACTTACAGTTTTTTTTAAGATTATAAGCCAATAAAAAAATAAACCACCTTGAATTATTACATTGCAAATTCATAAATAAAAAGCTACAAATGAGAAACAATTACGGTCCGCTTAAAATACTGTAAAATTTCTATTTTTTCGTTAATAATATTAACATCTACGTTAATTACCATTACTACGTTACATTACCACATTACATAAATTTGCACTACCTACTCAAATAGTATTTTGGTACCTACCGTGGAATTACCACAACAGTTACCGTAGTTCTAAAAAGGAATACTGAACTATCCAGTACGTTAATAAACTCAATTGGAATAATACAACCCAATTAAGAAAAAGAAATTCGTGCTAGTTAGCAAACTAAGTGTCCATGAAAGTAGGTGCCTAGCTCTTATACGGTCGTAAGGAATCGAAAGGCAGTTCCAAAGTATAATTAAAGTTGCATACAGACCGTACCTACATTTCTTACCGTTATAGCACTGGCTATGTTCGCGAAGTCGCGATTTACGTGACGATACGAGCTAGCCTGACGACATGAAACTGGTAGCCTAAAAACAGCTCAGGTGTATTTACTTCTACCTACATTCCTGGTAGACAACCGTGTTTTTTACGGCTGCGGTCCACTTGATTTACTGATATAATTGTTTTATTTTTGCGTATCACGTTGCATACCACGAGACCTGATTTCTAAGACATTTTGGCTGTACAAGTAAGAGCAGTGAGAACATCAAAATTAGCGTAGTTCTAGTAGTAGTATGGATATTAAATAAGGCATATTAATATCTTGTTTTTAAAGCATAATTTCTACAATTGAGTACCTGTTCAAACTTATCGATTTCTTAAGTTTTAAATTTTAATGCACGTAAAAATAATATTTTATATTTAGTAAGAATTATTATTTTGTGGGAGTGAAATTTGAATTTTTGTCGGGTTAAAAAAAAATTGAGTAAAAACTTTTATTCGAGGGATAACATAAACCGGTAAATATATACGCAGGTATCGTGTGAAACACACGTAGGTGGCAATCTGAATCGGTAAACTTTACAAACATTGCCCCATCGTACCCATAAGTGGAAAAGAATATAAAATTTTTATTCCGTTTACGAAATCAAATAAATGCGGAGTGATCCCATTGTTCGAGATTGCATTATGTTTAAAAATAGGTTGATCACGAATAACACTAGCGGTCACAATCCATTGCACCAGCGAGTGCTCCATAGCTGGAGAGGTCAGTGGAAAAAGTCGCAATTTATTTGTTCAATGCGCCTAATAATAACAATATAATATACATCTTTATTAATAATAATATTAATGTTATTCTTTATCAAGCGACCCTTTTATCGGTCCATTGTTAGACACGTGTCTCTTCTCACATCGAGAAGGGTTAAAGTCACAGTCAAAGTGACAGTACCTAACGCTTATAGTAAGACAGACAGTAGACAGAAAAAGCTTATAATAATTTTCACTGAGATCAATTGATATTACCCCTTACACTAGCGGATCTAAAGATGGAGGGAGGGAGACATAAATCATCTACGAAATCATTTAAGTCCACCCATGATAAAGCTTAAATTATACATTACTGTCGGCAAATGTCTCGCTATGCCTTAAATATACAACAAAAATATTTTGTGTCCATTCTTTTGTGTTCTAAAACCTACGATCAGTTGGGTCAACTCCTCCCAAACAAAAATACTGGATCCATGACTATACCGCGCACCAGTGCCCAGTGCACCCTTGATTTATGTCCCAATCGGCCGCCGCCCGGCGCCGCACCCGGCTGCAGTCACGATAATTAAATCTGCTATTAATTAACCACGTGCTGCTCATAGAATATAATTATTTTAAAAAGATCTCTTCCCTTATTCAATTATGAATGCTAATAGCGCATAACTTGCATTTTACGGAAACTTCATTAAATTTAGTTCCATTTGACAAGTTTTGATTACTTGTTTATTTGCATTGAGTATAAAAGTAAAAAATATATTAAAGTTCCATTTATCATACTACATTTACGGTATAATTATTTTAACAATTCACATGATTATGCGCGTATTTTGTTGTTTACATTTCGTATCAGCTAGCGGCGTGGGAGGACTATATGGCAACACAACACTACAGCACATTTAGACTTATTGTATGAATTATTTAACATGGTCTGTTACACAAACAAAGTTATGTCTACTTACAGTTCATGTGATTGCGAATTCTCGTAGATATAACTGTCAAGGGATTAGAACAAAGAATACTAAATGTTGCATAAGAGTTTTAAATTCAATGAAATAGTTCTATTAGATTTATAGATCTATGGCAGTTTTTTGTAAATTCAGTCCAATTTTGGCCGTTCGTTACACATAGGTCTTTCTTTACAAGTCTGAATAGTAAATTAATAACACTATTGATTGGCAGACTGTATTTTATCTTTTTACATAAACTTTCATGCATGTAACGAGAGTTATGTTATTTTTTTAAATTGCAAAACATTTACCCTTACAACCTTAACATATTTCCTTTAATATCTCATTACTTTTGTGTCAAAAACGAGGGCGAAATGTAAACTCTTTAGAATGTTCTGCTTCAAATGTAGGATATATTTTCTTGACCTTAATTTAATATTTCGTTGCATTCTTCTTGCGTTACATTTTTTCGCTGCGGCAACAAGCAGGGCGAGGGTGAACGCATGACAATATTAAAAAAACGCCGACTTTGGCAAAAATCCAAAATCTAGCCGTGATTCATTTAAAAGCCATTAGGTCCGTATTTTATTTCAGATCAGTCGGTCATTTGTTTTATCGGACATCGGGCGAACAGCGCAAAGCCGTTTACCTATAAAATAGAACTCTAATGGTTTGTTCCTAGTTTATTCGTACATACATACATACCTACGTACCTTATGTTTTTGTATACCAGGGAACCTAAAATCTGATATTTATAATTTCTGTATTTATGTTTGAATGAAATTGATGCCATAATATATTTCATTAAATATAACAGTCATTTATTGTTAGTTACATATGGTACTTAGAATGTTATTTGATAAAGCGATAACATGATGTATGAAGAACTCATTAATTGGGTTATGAAATTTGTTGCCATTTTTACATCACTACCCCAGTTCCTTAAAGGTAGACAGAGAGCATCAAGTAACAAATATCTCATCCGTACTGACTCGTTATTCTTCTGCATTCATCACTGTCTCCAAACATGCACTGATCTTCATTTTTAATAAGTCGATGTCGTATGTCAGTTGACTGTTGCAGGTACCTGTGGAAGATGTCAGTAATGGATACGAGGAGTACCGCTACCGTGTGACGATAGCAACTGGGTCACGTTGCTCCAGTGCGAGTGCGCTGTGGGAAAATAACTATTGCGATTAGATTAACTCTACTCCGAAAAAATTTCTTCTTGTCGTGTTTTAAAATAAAATAATTAATGCTTAAAAATGTTTAATGAAATCATATCACGTTTTAAAATGTGTAGGTATGGTCCTATTGATGCCTAAAACTATTTAAAGAAATAGGCGATTTAAAATGAAATATTACTTGTTGTAGCGTTGACAAGCCGAAGACAGGGCGCAATGGCGCTCATTAAGGGAGGCGTACGGCCAGCACGAGACTGAGATAGGCTGGTGTTGTTGTTATAGCGTTGAAGAAAAGTATCGTGACGAAACGTGTACGGCTTACAGCTCTCCATGATGTTGTCTAAGGCGTGTGAAATCTGCTAACCCGCAATTGGTCCGCGTGGCAGACTATCGCCTTAACCCTTCTAATTCTGAGAGGCGATCTGTGCCCAAGATTGAAACGATAAAATTGTTGATGATTGTGATGATATTTCTTGTTTGGGAGAATATTTAAAATATGTTATTTTGATAACCAAGCCTTAATATGAGTATCTACAATTCTAGGCAGTTACTCGCAGTGCAGACATATTAGCATTACTCAATTCTAATTTTAGCACTAGGTACATGTCATACGAAAAGGTGCTCGATAAGAATGACAATTGCAGTAATGAATACAAACCTAATTTATAGAGCAGGTCGACATCAATTTGATTTCACAACTGGATCTACGTGGTGGGCCGTAGCCTCACCGCTTGCATTAACGTTGTTTAAATAATCCTACACAATATTTATTATGATTTATGGGACAAGTGCACAACACTACATCGTCGAGAAGTCCTGTCGTGCGATTACAGCGACACCTACGCCTTTAAACGTATTGTGGGTTGCAAGATACATGTAGATGTTATTTACGCTTCTTATAGAGCAGTGAGACAATTATTGAGTGAAAGAAATCTGTTTTCACAGGAAATCTACTTTGATCTTCATTTACTTTTTATTAGTTATTTTTTTATATATTTTTATTCGGTTAATATTATTTTTAAATATTTTTTTACATAATCTGAAACAAATTATGTTTTAATTTTTAGTTAACAAAAAAGTATGAGTTCTTTATTACTTCGGTGAAGGCGGCAATAGAAAGTCTATTTCGAAACTAACAGCTGAAGTGACCACTTTTCTGGTGGTGCCAATATTAATAATCATAAGTGAACCACTTGGAAAAAGAGGCCCTCTGAATATAGACGTATTCGGGGGACCCGTATTTCCATTTGTGGATTGTTTTTTTAATTACTAAAATATTTCGGTACGTACAATTATCTAAATTTATATTTTTTTACTTAAATACACCCAGCATGAGAGTATAAGGATAGTGATATAGATTAATGAAGCACAGGTCTGCAAAGATAGAGATTTTTGGCACTCAGTGCTTCTTGCATACCCCGTAAGGGATCTACCGTGATGGTATAAAAATAATAATAACAAATAAGGATAGATTTATTTCCGATTGTTGGGCTTTGCTCTAGTCTCTGGTACAACGTAAGCAAGTTCTTTTGTATAGTAACTAGGTAATGAAGCTTAAGAATAGGGCCCTGAGAAATTTCACTAAAATAATTCCCTGCTTGTCGTTTAAGAAGATTATTAATTCCTTTATTCCTCCGTACATATTAAATTTACATAATTGAATTGAGAGAATTCTGTTACGTTTGACGACTGTTGAACACGATATTAATTTAGCATTTCTATTAAATTGCACTAAATTCTTAATACTAGGTATATTAAATTATATTTAACGTACAGCAACAAATGTTATGTCGATAAATTTGGTTACTACGCAAAGTGGCTGGCAGCAGTTGGATGCGACGTGCTTAAGATCGAGCTCAGTGGCGTGCTATTGGAGAGGCCTATGTCCAGCAGTAAACGGAAATAGGTTGATAACGAATGAATAAAAAAAAATGTCGTTATAGTCGTTATAAAACTGTGGTACATATTGGACACTGGCGTCTCTATACCGTTAGTTTAGAATACTATTATTATATCGTTTTTTTCTAACTTAGATCTTCTAGTAGAGATGTCTAGTAGCGGCTCGGAGTCCAGATCTGTGCCCGGTATATAACAATAGGCTCACTAATTATTCCACGTTGACGTAAACTTAATTAGGGAAACGTGGGAGTGTACTACACTGCTCTTCCTGCCGCTTCAGGGTTACAGGCG
>DWJK01004923.1:0-11553 GCA_018248815.1 Croniades pieria auraria
GACCTCGTACAGGTCCGAAACTAGTCGGACCATCCCGAAAAACGTACGTGAGTTAAGCCGGTACATTTTTAATCATACATTAATCAATTATGATTATTTCTTGCGTGGTGATTTTTGTTTAATATTGGAAGTAAGGCTATTTATAATAAAAGCGGCTGGATATTCAATTTTTTTTTTATTTAGAAATAGGTTCGCGTTTGGCAGCAATCCCACCTGATGGAAAGCGAGATATAGCCTAGGATGCAGCACGCTCGCCTAGAAAGTGGCTATTTACTCTTCTTTTGAACGATTCCAGATTATACGGGAAAGATGGAAGCCAACAGAGAGTTCCACTTCTTCGTAGTTAATTATAATTTTTTATTAGTTAGTTATTTCATTAATTCTATTCTGACTTATGTTTATTTCGTAATCCCCGAAGAGGTAGGCAGAGGAGTGTAGCACACTGCCACGTTTCATATATTATACCGACCTACCTTTAATTAGCTGTAGTGGTACATTTTGTAGGCGTCGTGGTACAAATTATAGTTTGAGTATCCGAAGAAGATAGCTGGTAGCTTGGATACAAAAGGCCCAGGACTGGAAGGAATGGCCCCGACTTCGGAAGGCCTATCTCCAACAGTGGACATCCGGAGGCTGATGATGATGTTGATTTATTAAATAGATTTAGTGTCACATCACCATTAAAGCATCGCACTGAAATAATTACACTTTAGTGCGATTTTGAAATTAACTAAAAATTTTGGGTAACTTTATGTTCGAAAATAAAAATACGTGTTATACATTTTAAAACACGATGTATACATGTGAGTGTTAAAAAAAATTCTATGATGGATATTTTTAATCTATGACACGTTATAAATCGCAGCCATTTCTTCTATAATGAACATGTTTAAACGCTTTTAGTGCTTTAATTTTTCTATCCCATGCGGGAGGAAATGAGAAAAATAATAAGCAATCAACGTACGTGTATTAAAGCAAGCGATTTCTCGTTGAAATAGCCAGCGTCTTAGTTTTTTTACTCATGTATAACCCGCAGAAATTAACTAGGTACCTCGCTGTGATGACGTAGTAGCGAGATACCAACGCGTCGAAGACGAGAGCGGTAGGCATAGGTAAGAAAAGCCAGGTAGCGGGAGGAGGGGTTCTACGTACGCAAGTGCCAAGTCGATTTTATCCTCTTATTGTTTCATATAGGTTGGTAGCTGCAGATGACTTTTAAATTACAATGACTTAAAAACAGCTCTGAACGTGTTACAAAAAGCTTGAGAAGTCATTAGCCGTAGTTTGAAAACACGTCAAAGAATAGGTACTAGTTAAAATTAGATCCATAGTGTCACGCCTATAACTCCCGAAGGGGTAGGCGGAGGATTGTAGTACACTCCCACGTTTCACTAGTTACGTTTAAGTCCCATGGAATAGGTGGCGAGCCTATTACCGTACACCGGGCACTGATCCAGACTCCGACTTACTACTACAAAATTCTAAGTTAGAAAATTCCCATAGTACTCGACCCGGGATTTGAACCCAAGACGTCCCGTTCGGCAGTCCCGCTTGGGACCAATCGACCAACGAGGCAGTCAATTATTATTATAGGCGATTATTTAGTATTCATTATTAGGAATAAATGGAATATGATGAATGAACATTAATGAACTTAAAGCAAAAGAACAAACCAATTAAATGAATGAAAAAATTGTTAAAACCAACTCGGCTACAACGCAATGAAATTTATCTGAGAAAATGTTCTATCGCTTAGTCAATTTTATATATAATTTTTATATTGTTGGAACAAAATGGTGAAGTGGGATACCTTTGTTTCCCTGGAGTTTTCCTACAGACCTACTATGTAAGAGAACATGAATATACAAAGGTTTGTTAATGGAGTAATTGCATTAAAATATTTAAGGGACCAATGAAATAAATTAATTGAAAATATTAAGAATAATTGAGTTTGATTAATCAGATTTTAATTTCGATGTATTCGTCATCAACTCCTTTGTGCTTACTTTATTAAGAACGGATGGCTCAGATTGCAAAGGTTTTAATGTCATAGTCTGCCACGCTGGCCAAGTGTCGATTTGCAGACTTCGCACTCTATAGCTATTATTATTGAGATCCCTAGAGTCTGCAGACTTTCTAACGATGTATTCATTGTCCGTTACAGCATGCAATATTTAATTTTAATATACAGGTAGCTTTACAATAACAGACTTACACACCAGGATTCGAACCCAGAGCCCCCAAAGTGAAAAACTAAATTCTAAGCTACTAAACCCAAATAACAACAAATCATTTTATATTTCTATAACAAAAAACCGGTTGCAAGTAATACGATGACTGTGATGAAGGTTGCGAAGTGAGGCTTGAGACAGGCCTCAACGTCGGCTTCAAGGGTCTGAGCAGATGCGGGACTTTTGACCGCGGCGGGCGAAAGTTCTAGAAACATGTACAAAAGTCTACTGACTGGAATCGGCCCTGAAATTGACACGTACGAATTTCCTGATACGTATACTTGAATTTTATGGACAAACCTACTGATAATGTCACCAGACAACCTGAAGAAGAAAACGGGTAACAGCTGGGTTCGAAATGCCCAAGGCTGGGTGGTGCTGCGCCGATAAAGTAAGCCCTATGTCCAAACGTGGACGTTTAAAATCTGATGTATGGATAATAAACGATAACGGGAAAGATAAGATGTTTCCAAAGACAGCGCAAGTTATCTGCTAGTATTCGCAATTTGTTCAGGGACTTTTTATATGCGGTACTTTTTATCTTTGGTGTGTGTTGCGCACTGCTAAATATATGGCTGACTGTCATGCGTCTGTGCATGCTCTAAACCTTTATTCCCGTACAAAACATTATCTGCTAATAATAAAAAAAAATTATAAAAATAAGCCGCCCATTTATTATTCCACTGTTGGAATATGGGTCTCCTGTAATAATGAAAGGGTTAAGGCCGTAGTATGCCGCGCTGGCCAAGTGCGGGTTGACAGACTTCAAACATGTTAGAATACTTTATTTTTCATAAATTCTAAGGTGTGCAGGTTTCCTCACGATGTCTTCACCGTTATCAAATAATATTTAAATTTAAAACGCACTTTTATAAAGAGGCGCGCGCCATGAATTTAAACCCAGCACCCCGGGAATGAGAGGCTGAATTCTTAACCATTAGGCTATCACTGCTTTTATCGGCTAATATTCGCAGGTAATTAAGAGGCATTTCGACAGATATTAAAAGACAAAACAGTATACCGCGATCAGTCAAACGTGTGCGCGCTCCCCAAACCGGCATCCACGCACAAAACAAACGTTCATTATAGATTAAAAGATAGGTATTTGGTGCAGCCGCGGGCGAGCGGTAGCTTTCGTGGCCGAATGATTACAGCGAATTAATACCGTCTCGTAAATACGTCAGATAACCGGCTCCGGGCTGATATTAATCAGAGCTGGCTCCGACTGAGAATAGTGTGTCTTTGTTAGAGAATAACAGTAGCTTGGATCGCTAAGTACTATTATTAGTGCTTACGTAATGGGTAGAACTATTGTACATTGGGAGTATTACATTCCTCTGCTTACTACTACGGAGAAATATAGGCGTGATGCTATGTAATGACAATAATTTTATTCGTTCATCCATGGGTATTATCATAAATTGTAAAGCAATATTTTTTTCTCTCGATCCTTTTATCATTCCACTATTGGCACAGTCTTCTCTCAGAACGAGAGTGTTAAGTTATGGCAAGTAACATTGAATCTTACAACGCACATTCTAGTAAAGAGGTGCGCGTGATGGATTTGAACCCAGGACCGCCGAATGAGAGGCTGAATCCTAATCCACTATCCAGTGGACTATCCGCCAGACTATCACAGCTCAAACAATAATTAAGATACGACTATCATGAAAACGAATTAAAGTTATCAATCATTTGATCGCCTAATCACAATAAGCGTGGTGCGTGATGGGCGACACGATTTACGTTATCTGTTAAAAAAAAATTACATACACATACATATGTATTTATCATGTACAACCATTGCTATAACATAAAACGTACCATCACACTTATAATCCCTGTTAGGGTAGGCAGAGGAGTGTAGTATACTCCCACGTTATTACCATATATATAATATGTCATAACTAGAGTATCCTCAATTGTGAAAGAACGGAACGTAAACGTAACATCACACCTGTAATCCCCGAAGGGGTAGGCAGAGGGGTATAGTACACTCCCACGTTATTACCATATATATAATATGTTATAACTAGAGTATCCTTAATTGTGAAAGAACGGAATGTAAACGTAACATTACGTCTGTAATCCCCGAAGGGGTGGGCAGAGATGTGTAGTACTCTATCACGTTTCACCATTTACGTTTAAGCCCCATGGAATAGGTGGTGAGCCTATTGCCATACACCGGGCGACTAACAATTAAAATTCATAGTTGATAGTAAACCGCGATCTCAACTCAATATTGCTAAACGCGCGATTAGTATTCAAGCGCAAATATTAACTTACTGGATATATTATTAAAATTATTACACCCTGTATAATTATACAATCGTAATTACAGTCATAATGTACAAGACAGTTTCCAAAGACTTCCCTCGCCATAAATGGTACAGACAGACTTGAGGACTGTCGAGTACTGTAGGAATTAATGTTCCCTCGCCATAATGGTATGAAACCAGCAGTTGAGATAAGATCTGTTGCTAAGTACCTCTCTATCATGAAATAATCGGCTACCTTATGCCCGCAGGAAAATCTGATAACGTAGGCCTTTAGATTCTTAACTCCGGTGGAATCTTTAATGATACGGCTCGCCTTATCGTAATTAACGGGATAAATGATCAAAATGCTTGACGTCGCTGCCATACCTCTATGGACATTCCCGTAATATTTGTAGTTTTAATATTTAGAAATGTAACATCACGGTTCTTTCCCTGAATGGGTGGATAGAAGAGTGTAGTATTCCCACTTTTCAATAGCAATGTTATACGTCCCATGAAATAGCAAAAGTGTTTGTTGCCACATGTTACTGGAGATAGATATGACTATTAAAAATAAAAATAAACTGCTTTGCCCGATTCAGAGATCGCATCCAGGACCTAAAAAGAAATTCTAAGGTGCATGACGACTGCCAACCTGCATGAGGCCAACGTGGAAGACTATGGCCTTAACAGTTGGCCTTACAACAGTGCAATGATAAAAAATTCGGAATGAACCGAGGACCTCTTGCTCAGTGGTCGCGCTGGCATCCACTCAACCAACGAGACAGATAATATTGACGAACAAGAATAAAATTATTTCACAGCTTTGACCGGCAACAAAGTTGAAATTTAAACACGTATAAGGCAGTAAAACCCCAATATAAATGTACAATAAAAATTGCTTTGAAATATAAAGCCTTAAATACCACATTAATAAATGTCACACAAACGAGTCGGATGAAAAAAAAGAACACTTTGAATGACACTCAAATTTGCCGCTAAAGGCAAAAGAAGAAGCATTAAGAAAATATCCATTTGAGGTAATTATGTGCCTTACCAACCATAAAATCGCGGAAACACAACAAACGCTTTAATTTCCAATTTTAAAATACCTCAAAATATAAGTTACGATGTCCACTCATAAAATGTAGAGTTGCTGTTGTAAAATAAAACTTTTATTTTGCAGATCACCAACCATTCAACTTGGAGAGCCTCCAGCCGCTATTTAAAGTACCATTTAAATAACTTTATGGTTCTACCACACCCTTTACGACAAAAGTCAAAGGCGAAGCCGACAACTTTAGACAATTGTCGGCACGTGGAGACTCAAGACGACATAAAGGGTTTAGAATTTTGACTTTAGTACCTGATAATAAAACAGTTACGGTTAAGAAAACACTTTAGACTCTTTATATTTATTCTCGTATTCTCATGGTTTATTGAAGATAAATTGTAACGCGCTTGCTCTACATTGTTCTGTAATAAGAGTATTATTGAAAAGTAGTACAAACGGGTACAAAAGTGAGTCGGTTAGCTTATAAATTTTATAATTATGTACATTTGAAATTCATAGTTCTGGAAATTTGTTGCATTTGCAACGCTTATAATTTCCAATAATAGTGGTAGTCGGCTTGCCGTCAATGCGTTTTCTGAATGGAATTATATTATAAGTCCGTTCTATGAAATTTGGTTCCTATTCACAAAGAAATGCAGGCAACACCGGCGAGCGTGAAATTATTAATGATATTATCTGTTCAATAAAATTAAAAAGTTAATTTTAATGTTTAGTCTGTTATCTACAAAGATTAAAATCATTTTTTTCCGTATTGAACACGATCTCCTCTTTAAATTCCTCAAATTACATGAATTCTCAAAAACTTACAAGGAATGAAAAAAGTATTATGTATAGCTACTTTTAATTTAAAAATATTGTTATTTAACGACATACATGAAAAGACTATCATTAAAATTTTATTCCAATGTTACCGCTTTCTATACTAATTTAATATTTTGATTATAGAGATCCTAAAAGTGTGCAAATTTCCTCACAATATTTCCTTTTACTTATTTATTCTTAAAACGCATATAACTTCACAATAACAGACGAACACATCAGGATCTGAACCCAGAACCCCCTGAGTGATAAACTAAAATCTAAATCACTAAACCATCACGGCTTTAACGACCAAATAATAACAATAATAAGAAGCACAACGATTTAATATTTCAAATCCCTTACGGGGTAGGCAGAGGGCACGGGGTGCCAAATATCCCTATCCTTGCAGATATTTATAGTATTTCTATGGTACAAATATTTTAGGACCAAGCAGACAGTTTACTAATCTTCATTTATCGCCGTCATCTTACCACTTGTCGGCAACAGTGTACCGACACCTCTCAGCGACGACTGTCTAATGAAATCCCTGAGGGGAGGAAAAAAATTGGCGCCCTATTATACCGTCTCGACACACCCCTTGGCAAAGTTAACCTGTCTCTATGCGAAACGCTTTTGTTTACAACTGTACCTACTATTAAGGTCGTTACAGACGGAGCTGGAACCTATAATATATTGTACTATAACATGTATAAAAGCGAACAACCACAGACTTCTTATCGTCAGCATCTCCGCAATAATGTCTTTCTATACTGAAATATCTCACGCTACATCTGCTCAAATACTTTGATGACGTAAGAAAGCTATATATTTTAGATACGTGTCGTCACTCGAAAGTGGAGTTGGAAAATACATGTACTGTAATATTGCTATAATAATATTGCAGCTCCGTCTGTAACGACCTTTATAACCACCGCACTTGTCTGTACCTGTTTTTACGACACGTCAATCTGCATTATCAGTACACTTCAGAGGAAAACTGTCTGTGAACACGTGTCAGTTGCTGGAAGCATTGTTTTTGTGGCTCATTGTGTTGTTCGAGTGTCTTATGCTTTAAGAGATGCCGAAAGATAGCATCTATTGTTCATTACACTTGTTTAATATTCTGTTGAGTTTGACCATAACCGTTCAGGGTAGTCCTTCAACCATAATAACGGGTAATTTATTGGTAATCATTATCAAAATTTTGCAGTACCTTTGCTTAGAGTAAAATTGTTAGCTACAGAATTTATGTTACGGGTTTCAAGTCGAGAATTAGAGAGAATTAATATATATAATAAATAAGAAATAATAATCGATACATTTATCATTCCACTGTTGGAATATGGGTCTCCTCTCATATTAAGAAGGTTAAGGGCGTAATCCGCCACGCTGGCCAAGTGTGGGTTGGCGGACTTCATACACCTAAGATTTTTTTTTTCTATATATATATATATATATCCATATATTAATTAATTTCGGTATATGTATACTTACACTATTTACGTACTATATAAAGAATAATAATCAGAATATCACTAGGTTATAATTCATATACGGAAATCAAGGTTAACATCGAATATTCTCTCAGATGCAAAAAACATCCGAACATTTAATTCAATACAAAATAAAATTAAAATAGACTTTTTACTGACACCAACTAAAAAAAACTCATTAAACGATATGAACAAGCAAATCGCTAGGAAGTAGGTAGTGCTTACTTTTGATAAAAAGTAGACAACTCTTCACTTTTAATTTACTGTCGGCGCATAAAAGCGAAACGAAAATGTGCGACACACATTAAGCCGGCAGACTGAAAGTGCACAAAAAAAATGTAAGACACATGTAAATCATTTGCCGACGGCGTGCCGGTCACAAATATTTGGCGACGCTTGCAAAACGGCGCCACCGCCCAAATCTCCCTGGGCCTTTACGTAAGCCGACACCGCTGACGGTTAGCCGGCAGCTAAAATAATATTACAAGAATCGCCAAATGAACACAAATGACCGTGGGATTAGGTGGCAAGTTAACTTCTAACGGGTTAGAAAACCGACAGATGTTTTATTCGCATAACTTGTTAGAAAAACAACTTGCTGCTCATGGGAAAAAACTTCTCACAACAGCACCACGACATTAGGCGCACCAACGCGTGGCAACATGTCGAAATAATTTAAAATAATAGCCTCATAATCAAGAAGGCGCGGCCATAGATATTTTAAATAGGTTATAGATACCAATCAATTGAACATTTATCATGTGATAAGAGAAATACTATGAGATAGGCTGGGACTTCGTGACATGATAAATTTATTATGTTTTGTTAGAACATGTAATTAAGTAGTAAAATATTAGAAAACTGCACTCCTCTGCGTAACCCTTATGACAAAGGCGTATTGTTATGTTACGAATAATACATACATTTTTAACAATTTTTTAAGTACTACAATTCGGAAAATTTGTTATACTTTTAAACGTTTCATGAGTATCTATATAAGTACGCCGTTAAACTACGTATTGACATAACTAGCGTGTTTTTAACTGGAATGTTTTAACCTAATTTTTGGTAAATAAAGATACAATGGCAGTAAACCATCAAATTACATGTAATTAAAAAGTTAGTGGCAAATAGAAATGGATATTAAAATGTAACTGAACGTGTTGTTTGTCAACATATGAGAGAGCGATACCTCCTTCCAATACCATGTTCCAACCAAGCTCTTGCACATTATTGCATAATAATTCTCAATTATTACTCTTACGCGTCATTAATTCATAAAAACAATTAAACATCACTTATCTTATCACAATTACATAATCAATTCCTGGTTCTAAGATACTGCACAAGCAAACAAACTTCGATTCGTATCCATTGAAGTTGTCAGCATAATATTATTGTTATATTAAATACTGGCTTTTACCTGCGAAGTCGTCTGCTCTGTTTGTTACTTGCTTAATATAGTTTATATATAGAGACGAAAACAAAAAATATTGAAGGAAAGTTTATATTTTGCTAATCTTAATGAATCGTCATTTAATACAATGTACGAATAATAGAAGAAACACTGCTTCATATCTACCTCTATCTACCTATCTATCTACCTACCTATCTATCTATCTACACCTGTCTACGTACTGCCTTTTAGTGCCTACAAAAAACGTGATAATCTATGCGTTTGCAAGATTTCATTTACCTAAATATTTTCTTAAAACTGAGTCGTAGTAAAAAAGTGATGATGTAAACACCAAATTATTAATAATTCAAAAAACAGACAACTATAAAATATCAGGTTTGGGGAAAGTTCAAACACAGCCAAACCCAAACAAACAAACAAGCTGAAACGATGACGTTATAATGACAAAAATGACGAAAAACAAAATTTACTTCGTAAATAAATCTCACTAGAAATATTGATGACGACTTGACTATGGTCATTAAAAAAATCCTTACGACCTATCGCGTTAGTCAGACAGCCAGAGGCGTGCTGAACGTCCCGCACAAGTCCGTTATGACGTCACGCCCGCGTCATTACAAATCGAATGTCAGGCGTGTCATTGCGTCATAAGGACATCGCGCGATGTCTGTGATGAGCTATCTCTGTGACGTCAGCGGGGACCGGTTCAAGGTTTTGTTGACTAACTGTAACTATCATATCTACGCATATGCTAAATAGAGTACCATTTCCCACTATGATGTAACATTTTACTGGGGTTCTCAGCAAGATAAATTAGGTTATAAAAGAGATTCCTTCGTTCAGCAATACTTCCTATTACGGGATAGCTTCTCAGTCTAGTTCGCGACCTCGCTGATATCAGCGGAGGCTCATGAAGAAAGGACTCGGATATGTCCGAAATTAGTCGGGCTATGCCAAAAATATATATATGTATTAGCGTAATCGATACAGAATTTAAAATGCTATAATTTTTTTAAAAACTCAGTCGAAATAAACGTTATTCCGAAGGTTTTTAAATGCCCCATTAATATTACATAATCCCTTACGTGACCAATTCTCAAAAAAGTTCAAAGCAGACAAAAAATACCGAAAAATATTTATGAACCAAGTCATGTACAGTGGAGATTGTGACAAATATATGAACAGGAACTACAATGTGATGACGTCATTACATCTCGCGTCATTGCAAATCAATTGGCAATTTACGACTATGCAGCATCAATATCTACTTTGGTAACCTGTCTCCGCTTATTTAATATAATAATAATAATAGACTGCTTCGTTAGTCTAATGAATGCAAGTGCGACTGCTGAGCGAGAGGTCCAAGGTTCGATCCAGCACGGAGTTTAAATTAATGCCCGGAGTACATAATATCACACCCTATTACACGGAACATATAAAATAACTATTGAAAAGGGCTAGTCCTGCAGTCCTCTGCCTACCCCTTCGAGGAAATACAGGCATGATTTTGTTACAATAATATTTACGTTATGCAAAGGTTCGTATGTTTATACATGTTTATACAAACAGATGTTTTCCTTATTTTGTTATTTCTAAACCATATTATTGTCTTTATATATCCCGCCATATAAGGGGGTAAGCAGAGAGCACAAAGAGCCAAATAATTCAACCCTTACCAACCAGACGTGATTCACCTACAATAATTACTCTTTTCATGCATTTAAAATTGCCCGGCTATCCTGGACGAAGCTACCTATAGAAGACATAAAACAATCGCTATGAAAGGAATCCCCGAAGCTAAAAATACCGAAGCCAGTGATTTTAAAATGATTACGACCGAATCGTCAGACACTACATCATTCGTAATTCAATCAATTGGCGATTGACGTCATCGCCTCAGTGCAAGCAGATAGCGTTGAAAGAAAAAACCGGTCTGTAGTTCCATTGAATTTTCACATCGTCATGATTAGATCCGGCACGCTCTTACACTCGGCTTGCTATCACGAGGTTTTCCAATGACTTTAGGTATCAGATATATAATTCTTTGTTTTATAAATAGTATAATACTTCGTCGTCATCATCAGCCTACTCCCGTCCACTGTTGGACAATAAAGTCTCCAATAGCACTGCCATATAGTACAGTATATATAATTCTATATTTTATGTAAATAAAAGTTGTTTATGTAATAATGACTGCCTCGTTGGTTGAATAGTTGCAAGCGCGACTGCCGATCGGGAGGTCCTGGGTTCAAATCCCGGGTCGGGTACTATTGGATTT
>DWJK01004924.1:0-11552 GCA_018248815.1 Croniades pieria auraria
TCATTTCAGCCACAGGACGTCCACTGCTGAACATAGGCCTCCCCCAACGACCTCCAATCTGACCGGTTGGAGGTGGTTTGGAATTTGTATCTGTATTTGGAATTATTTATTAATTGGTACGTTCAATTTCACTTATTGAAGGCTTGATTTTTTAATAGAATTGGTAAACAACTGGACTGTTGACTTATAGGTTAGAATACCTTGTGTTCGAATTAGAAACTAGTGGCACAGGCAGCTACCTAAGACCATATCGATCTTGCAGAAGAGATAGATGCTTAGTATTTTTAAGTGTTTGTTGTATTTAGGCGACTTTTGTATACCACATCAAGAAGTTGTTAGGACTGAAAACTGAAGGCACAATATTGTTTTATTAGCTAATTTATTTATTGCGTGAACAGCGAATTATATAAAGAGCAAGACATAAAATAAGCTGTGGCGAAGCCCTAAATATTAGGAAGATACTAACGGAAAGTTACTAATAATTCCATTAAAGTACAAAACTAAAGTAGTCAACGTAATTACAGTATCATAGAAATAGGTCATCTATTCCTTGTAGAATCCGCTTAAGAACAAATTCCTAAGACGTTCTTCAATTGTTTTCAATTTATGTTCAAAGCTTTTAGTACCGTCGTTAAGTACAAAATCGATTTCAGTTCAATATCGATATTAGAGTGTTGCGGTGGCACTTTAACAACATAATACTTGGCGATAGAAACCAGCGTCAATCGAACTCTTTGCCGGTAACCTATTTACTGCCATGTAATTTATTTAGCTAACTAACGCGGCAATTTTATTGGAAATGCAAAATGTGGAAGTGACAGCATGGACGTCTGAGAGTGACATCCACATTGAATTAAATATACATTGATACGTGCATACATACGAGTACCTACAGGGCAAGTTCCTTATGCGGTAGGTAGACAACACCGAGTGCCAAACGTCTCTGTCCTTACATACCTGCCGTGCTTTTTTACATACATCTACGTATACAGAGATTACGTGAACAATCATATTGTACCACGCAATAATTAAGGAACTATCAATTGAAGCAAACGAAAAGATATGAATTTGCAAACAGTGTAAATGGAGTAACTTTATTAGATTGCGAAGTTTATTAGATTTAAATGGTGTGTCACCGTCGATGACATAGTTCTAATTTTACGTGACATATGACATATACGTTAATACTTGTTGTCAGTCTACGGTCGTGTCTATGGTAGTTTGGAAGCTTAGAACATAATCGATAAAAAGCTTTCTGAAAATGTTCTATTGCAGCCCGTAAATTGCTGCCGCGCGGATATATGTATTTGTGTAAAATATTTTTTTTATAGCTATATTTACAAACTGTTATTTAAATAACGTAAAAAATAGTCATAATAAAGAACAAAAACGAATGCAAGGGGTAAAGCCCTTAGTGAAAACTAAAAAAAATGAAGTGAACCTCTCTCTATAGTCGAGCTCGCTTGAAATGAAACAACTCTTCGTGTATTATGAATAGGATGACGAAAATAAATCTAGTCGTGGCATTCCATCACTGTAGCTGGATTTTTAAAACAAAAATCCATAAAGCTTCCACATAAAAACCTCACTGGAAACTGCCAATAGAGTGCACCCCAATTATCAATTCACAAAATCCAGCCAGCATTCGAGACTTTTACAAGCGCACCCCCACGGCTCGACGACGCCCCCAAAACAGCTCCTCTCCGAAACATTAAATACAATATCTTTAAATTGCTTCTAAGTACCGCCACCCTCATTGGGTATTTTTATCGTCATTACCATAATCTCCTGTCAGTTGTCCCTTTCGTACTTCAGTTTTCGCGTAGCGCCATCTCTCTCTGTCAAAGCCTTAAAACTCTACAGCAAATTTAAGGCTCATTCTCTCATGATTTAGGTAAGATTGTTCGGAGTTCTTAGGTACTTTGGATACGATTATGTCGGTGTAATTGCGGGGAATGGGCGTGAGTGCTTACAGTATTTTTTACAGTCGAAACTTCCTACTTCGTGTGAAACGGTTCAGGTGTCTCCGCTGGAATAGCCACGAGAGCGAATTTAATTACTCGTAATAAAAGGTGATGTTGCCATCAAACCGTCATACTCGTAATATAAGGGCGGATAAATTTTGTATTGTTCTCTTATTTTAGTAACATGTTGTAAGCGTTATCTGAGAGGAAAATTATGTAGGAAATTTCTACAGAAAATTAGTCATTGACAAAGTATAATTGAGAAAATTTAATCCAATCTCATGACTGTAATCCCCGAAGGGGTAGACAGAGGAGAGTAGATCAATCTCACGTTTCACCAGTTAGTTTTACGGACCATGGGATTGGTGGCGAGTCAATAAAATATTGAAAAAATTTGTTATCGAAAAATCATAATCATGAAACTTTATCAGAGATAAAAATATGTCAACTAATAACTTTTCATAGTTAACTCAGCGACTACCAAGTTACTTGTCTTTAATGCGGTTCATACATTACCTCCTATCCGCAGTATGAAATCGCCAATGATCTATTATCGTTACGTCACCTGTAAAAACTGCTTGCGTTCAATACTGCTTTAACTCTATCATATACAAGTATGAATTTAAACACTACATGTTACAGGAACAATGTTTATGGTACCTCTCATTTTTATTAGTGGAAATATAACACAATATATATGATGTTGGATAAAATTTTAATAGCTGTCTTTGAGTCCTACAAACGAACTAGACTGTCCTAACAGCGCCATGAATCAATAGCGTTTCTACGATCGACTAAAAAGGTAGTACAGTACAATAACACTAGTGGTTGGAAATCGCGACTCTAGTGCAACTAAGATAGGAAAACGCGTTATAGTCTGACGCACTGTATTCCGGGATTCCTTCATTGGCACAAGTTAAATAAATGTTCAAACATTTTTTCAGAATATATCATGTGAGCAATAAAAGTAAATAACTAATTAGGTATATAATATATAATTGCTTCGATCATATAAAGTTAAACAGAAAAGCCTCATATAAAGTTCATATAAAGTTCATCATCATCATCAAAGATCATACAAAGTTAAATATAAAGTCTAATAGGTATTTAATCCAATAAATACTAATATCGACTAAAAGAACCTATTAAGTACCAAAGGACATTAAATACTAAATAGATATAAAAATGACAGCGAGACCGACGGTATCTTCTCAGTGGCCGTCCTGCTTCCGGCTAAAGCTATAGCTGAAATGTATCAACGTATTCCGAAGTATATATATTAAGGCAAGTTGAGTGTACACCACTCAAAATTATCCTAAAACAAACGTTCAGTATTAAAAGTTTTCAGTGGCCTCGAAGAGGGGGAGCCCGGAGGGTCGGCGGGGAGGATCGACCCTCCCTTATTTAGTCACGCCATTTAACAGGCGCGGCAAAGGGCTAAGAATTAATTATTTATACGACTAGAAGTGGAGTCGGGCGGAAGATGTCACAGCGTGCTCTGGACGCTCTCATATTTTCCACTGACGAATTTCGGGTACGCAAATAGGGTATTGATTTTGAAATAAAAGCAATATTAATAGATGTCAAATTTGCACTGAATTAATTCTACCAACATATTATTAGTACACAAACGCGCTTGCCAATATATTCCGATACGAATTTGCTGCATGAAATTCACAGTTAATTGAGCACTGATTGGTAAAAAAAATTCATATCGCCAAACATATGTACAGTCGTAAATATTCCGCCCGAAGCAATGTAAGGGCGCGCTAAATAACATTGTGCGTACCGCCTTACACCACGCTGATACCCGCAGCACGTACGTTCCGATGTTTATACGCAACTCACATTCATTCGCTTCAGTCCGTCTGATACATGGACAGGAACTATGTAAACTCGTTCGGAATTACATCGAGCAGGTATAACGTCATTGACGTCCGCATTGAGAGGAAAATTAAATTAAAAAATATAATGAATCGGCAAATTCATTGATGGGATTAAATTGCAAAATTGTCACACTAGACTTTAATTTCGTTAATTGTTTGCAAGTGGCGAGCTCAACAACAAATGGCAGGCGTAGAGCCAGCATATAATTTTGTAACCAGATAAATATGTAGGTATTCGTACGTATGTATGTCGCATTAACTGACCGTATAGTGTCGTTTACATTCGAATGGTGACTCGTTAAGCTTTTTATTAAAGAAAAACGTGTCAGTACAGTTTACCTACCCATTTGGTGCTATTTGTTTTCTTACCTCGTTACGGAACGAATACTCGTAAAGCCACTAAGTACCCACACTCGTAGGCACGGCAGCGTTAGGACAGTTTTAATTTTTAATTATCATGGATTGGTTTAGGAATAAACAATACACAGGATTGGTTTAAAAATAAATAAATAAATAATTTATATCATTTTTTATTCTTAATCCTTCGATCAATAAACAGTAAATAGGACTTTTTTTTCGTGGACTCTTAATCATGGACTCTATTAACATAACTTATAATTTCGTTTTATTTTGATTTCTATAACGCTTAATCAAACACGTCCATTAAATCCGATAACTTTATACAGATACTTAGTTGAACTGAATAATGGAGTGACGTTGTCACTTTTAAAAATAATTTATATTAGGAAACAAACAGTTTACCTAAACTCGTATTTGTTGTGTCGTTAAGCCTTTGTAAAATTCATTAATCTATAGTAGGCGTGGTTTTTATAATAAAAGCTACCCGTATAAGTTACAATGGCCGCGGAACGACGGGCAATTGACTACCGTCGTGTTCTATACATTTTTTATCAGATTGTGCAATGCCCTAAACGCAAACACAATGCAGTTGGAGTTCCGTCGTCGTGCGTGCTCCTAAGAATCAATATAGTGAATATTTCGTATCATATTAATAAGTCAACGTGTAACGAGCTTAGTCACGCCATGAAATTAAAAATCATACTTAAGGTTATCATAAGTAGTTATTTTACAGACGATATGTTTTTATGTAACAAAAACATCTGTTCAATATCGGTGTTGGGTTATTTAAAGCAAATATAAATGTAGATGGAATAATACGTGAATTAATGATACCCGTAGTCAGCTTAAAGATTGAAGGGACTGAATAAAAGCCTGCGGAGATCGTGTTTTTAGAATTTAACAATGCATAACCGTGATACTGTTTTTTTATGGAAATTAAAAGATGTTTGATAATTAAATATTATGCATGACACAGTATTGTACCTTAAACAATCAGGGATTTTCCTTTGCAGAGTCGTATTCTGGAGGACGCCTCATTAATGTGCAATTCGTGGTCACCGAGACATAATGTAAGTGCATTCGGTGCCCGACTTAATGAGTTAGGCTCATTATTTTATTACTAGTTTGCCTGGTTTTAGTGTAAAATGTTAAAGCGTTACAGCAAAGCGAAATTGGCTCCGCGTCGTCTTTGGCCAAAGATGCAGAACAAAATTTACTTATAAGCCGTGCGATTGAGGAACGATTTTTTTGTTTTGTTTTATTTCTTTCGTTTATTCTCTTTTGAACAAATGCATGCGTAACCTTTATCCGTTGCATGTGATGCTGATTTTTTACAGATTTTCGAATCATATTTATCAACATTTTTCGTTGTTTTTATAGAATAGTTTATTTTTGTAATAAACAATTGGATTAGTTCGGTTGTGTTGCTTTGCAGTTGTATATAGGTGCTTTGTTTTCATGTAGGCTTTTGAATAGTTAATCTCTGTAGTTAGAGTATATAGATACATTATTGTCAATAATGGTGAATAAGGTAAAAGGGAGTTCAATGCGAGAATGAAGGTTTTTCCCGCCAGCAATGTGCCTTTTTGTTGTGTCAGGCACTACAAGTCGAGCGAGGCCGGCTCGTCCGTGGCCACCGACGAATCGCAATTAGGAATCGTTAACGTCGAATTTTCAAACGGAATGTCCAATAACTAAATAAATTATTTATTTTAAAGTAATTACCGTTTATATTATGTAGCCTTGAACATTTGAATTCTTTATGAACGTTGTACCTACACGAGCACCCTTTACATAGACTAGATAGAGTATGAAAGCCGTTTAGTTCGAAAGAAATGTATAGTTAATGAAATAGTTGATAGTTTCCTGTCTTTGTTCTTTCAGTGCTAATAATCGTACAGTGAATGCAATTAATAACTGAACTTATATCTAGCTCAATGTAGTAAATAACTACCTTATGCATACAGTTTTATTGTAGGTAGGTATATCGGCAAGTGGACTTGGAAACGGGAAACAATGATTTTAACATACGTCGGCATATGACGTCACTTTTAAGCACAAATCAGCTACCGTCAGCTAATTAAAGTTTAACGGCTTTTCAAGAATTGTTTTCAAACTTGGTAAAAAAAGACATTTCCACACGTAATGTTCGGTGCATTTACTTATTAGAAACAAAATTTTAACTTATACGTCAATGCCTTGAAATAGCAAATATTAAATAATGAAATTTAATTCTGAATAAATGTCTCCATTGAATCAAATATTTATTAGGTACTAGTTAAATATGAGATATTTTGAAAACAATAATAATAATATTAAAAAATATATATTCATAAAAAAAGTTCATCTAAAATGTCCTTGTGAGGCATGCCTCCCAAAATGTATAAAATATAAAGTACTCTACGTATAATTATTTTTATTATATTAAAATAAATTGATTAAAACTGTAACGGCTTAACTCACGCACGTTTTTCGGAATTGCCCGACTAGTTTCGGACCTGTACGAGGTCCTCATGAGAACCCGTCGCTTGCAGCGAGGTCGCGACGGAGAGTTAAGCCGTTACATCTTTAATCATGTGTATAAATACTCACGAAACATTTTATGTTAAGATAAATTACTACGAAATTAACAACTAATTCTAATTGAATGCAATTTTTCATGAGTACCTTTAGGATAAGTAGGTAATGTAGGTCGCATTAAACGTTAAACAAGAAAGAGGTCAATAATTCAAAAATAAACTTAGACTATTCCATATTTATATCATCAATATCATGAATTACATTCAGTGTCATAGTAGATATGGTATAATAAAAACGGAACCGTTTTTTTTATTTACATTTAAACAAAATACGTAATTTATTAACCAAAATCAAAATCTGTTGATTCCATAACACAAAAAAAAAACACGGTAACGTTCATTTAATACTGTCTATCTCGTATTTCTGCGTAAACACTGAAAGCGGCCTTCATATATTTCAGAACACAGATTAGTAAAAAATTCAATTAATACTAAACATGTCGGTATCGTGATATGTCAGCGCTTCGATACACTGCTATCGATTTATAACGAAATATAATTGTTACATGTGGCCAGTCACGAACGTTCCTCATCTTTAATATGTTTCGAATACTGCGCGTCCAATCGACATGATTTCCTCGAAAAGATTGGTTACCAAATCTTTCAGAAGTAGAAATAATACTGTACAATGAAACAGGTTTCTTTTAACGGCGGAAAACTAAATAAAACTATCGGTTATTAATGAAAACATACTCATTTTCACGTGATGATTGCTGTAGATAAATAAAAATATTTGCATAAATAAAAATAAATTGTATAGAAATAATTCACATTAATTTTAATAATGAACGAGATAATGAACGAGATAATGACGACTCATTAATTTTAATAATTAACGAGAAATTCTAATGTCTCTGTATGTATACCCGGCTAACGTGTAACTTTATATGAAGCCCGGTAACAAAATTTGTTTTATATAACAAATGAAAAGCGTATATTTAAATGTCATAATTGAAATCATTTCATATTGTTGTAGCGTGACAGTCAATACATATATTTTTATCTAATGTAAAGCAGTGATAGCCTAGTGGTTAAGAATTCAGCCTCTTATTCCGGGGGTGCTGGATTCAAATCCATGGCGCGCACCTCTTTACAAAAAGTGCGTTTTAAGGTGTCACTCTTGGAACAATAGTTAGGTAGAGATGTGTGCCACTATCTACTTGCTACAAATCTAACCGAAAAAATATTGATTAATTCGAGGTTAAGTCAATAATTAAGTACGAGACGAATGGGAGAATCTTCAGCTTTAAATATTTCAATTATTCTCAATTAAATATATCAATTATACATTTGTTGAGGTCTGTGCAAACAATAGTATGACTTAAAGCCGTTTACTAAACTATTTTACGAAATACATTGAAAGAAAAACCATTATATTGTACGGTGTATTTCTATAAGTGCTAAATTCACATTTTTTTTGAAATTATTAATCTTTATGCTACTACATAAATGAGTATATTTAAACTTATTACATTATCGTTCGACGCCCGTGCTGATGAGTGAAATGAATAAGATAGAAGTTAAATAGTAACTCTATATTCTCTTTGGCGGCGCTGTGGCCCTTTCAGTACGTCGAGGTGTCTATTAACATTTTGAGTTGCTAAATAATTATCTAGCATACTCAATGCTCTCGCATTCGATGGTCTCGGTATATCCGCCTAATCGCGCAAGGACCCTCACCCTCTGCGTTACGTTCCTGTGACACTTGATACTGACATTACAGCACAGATGTATCAGGGGATCAGAAGATGTCGCCAGTTAACCCTAAAATGAGAACGTTGATGAGTAATAATAGTAATGGATTATTTCACCGCTGTAGGGATGGAAGCGTGCTTTTGTTTCGGCTCGCTTTGCATGGTGTTCGTCCATGGGGTTTTTAAGTAATCCGTCAGAGATGAATTATCTAACGTTTATACGAAATGTCTGAATGTAAATTTCACATGATGTTACTGACAATGTTTACATACATACCTGTCAACCTATGGAATTAATCGATCCTCAAATTATGGTCTTAAACTCGCCCTTTACAAATCTATTTGTTGTTCTTTTAAATAAAATCGTCCACAGAATATATTAACTTTTTTTCATAACAAAATATAATACCGCGACTTTTTTAAAACGATAATGAACAACAAAAAAAAAATCAAATAAAACGAAAACCACAAATCGTATTTTAAAAATGGAAAACGATAGCAGGTTTAAATTTGATTGGGTTAAAAGTTGAAGCCGCCATTATCACCGATGGAACCTGCAACACCGCGCAGGCGGAACAAAGATAAATGACTCGTTCTAATTTCACGCTCAATCCTGAGCGCTCCCGGCTCGCTCCGGCGAATTATTATGTATCTCATATTGTTTCACAATCACAATTATAGGAGCGGGGGTGAGGTTCGCAACAGTAACTCGATGCTAATGATTCGTGAAGGGTGTAGGGACAAACTTTCGTTCCCACGCTCGATTGTCGCGTTTTTTCTATTGAGTCCGGGATTAAGACGAGTGACAGTAATTCACACTTAGCGCCGCGTGCACAATGTGTTTGTGCTCCGATTTAATGTGACCCGTTCCGGTGGATCAATACAAATAAAGACAGTAACGATGGGTGTTATTAATTTCGTGTATATTAAAACTACACATAATGATTACGATTATTATTATAATTTTGAAAATGTTTTCTTGCTAATGTTCTAATTTTATGAGTGATTAATGGATTTACGATTACAAATTCGATGTCTTGTTCAATATTTATTTAGGTTCACAGGAACTATTGTAAAATCGACAACTTTATTTTTCTAAATTTCGTAGGTGTCAAACTCAAGCAGTTCGTAAATAGAAAAAAACAGATCAATTTAAATTAGCAATTTAGATTCAAGCCCCGTTTTTGAGCGGGGATGTCGGCCAGACCGGCAAACGTGTGTACCGCCGGTAAATCGAAAACAGAAACTATCACTTTAAAAGTGGTCCCTGGCTCTATAAAACCGGCTGCTTGAGAGTCAAGAGGCGCGCGCGGCATCTGTCGGAGTGGGTCCGGGTAAACCGAGCAACCGAGTAACGAGTTACGGAGGAACTCGAGGTCAGAGTCACTCATAAATAATTTAAAGTAATCCGGGAAAAACCCCTGTCCGCGACCCGTCGGTTGAGCCGACATGACTATTTGATGTGGCCTCGTATTACGTCTCGCGAATTAGCGCTGCCCTTTGAACCGGCTCTTTTAGTGTTAGTATTTGTTATGGCTAAATTTTATAAAGCAAATGTTGTTTTGGTAGGCACACGAAATCCTTTTAACACTTGCTAAATTAACTATGTAAGTATTTACTAGTCAAAGGGAATGTAAAATAGGAGGACTTAAATTATGTTCAACACTACCCTCAGAATTACCTAAAAGCAAAACATGAAAGTGTTGTGCACTTGATGCGAACGAAATTGAATGGATTGCGAATTATCCGTTCAGTATTAAATATTCATGTGTTGCCAGGACACGCTAACAACTGGAACGACCTTTATCATACTCAGGGATTCATTACGTTGGTTACGTTTATCGTACATTAACTTTTTACTGTCTTTATATGGTCAATAATGTATCACTCTAAGAGGAAGTTAAATTGTTATTTAATAAAAACTCCACAAAGGTACTTACGCGTGAGTTAATAAACTTTTTAAGTATAATAAGGCTGAAAAAACAGTGTTATAACATTTTGTTGCATGGTAACTAATATGAAATAGGTAGTTATATATGAACATTTTTGGGTATTATTAGCATAGAACAAGTATTATTGGTAATAGTATTGATAACAAACTATAATTAATATTTATAAATACCATTTTTAAGACGCCTTCTTTTAATTAGGGTGATATATTCGGCGGTCTCAACGACGGTCTCCTCAGTCGGGCGGAGGCGCTAGCGGCGGTAGACATCAGCAAGCACCAGTCGGGGCCCCAGCCAGGACCCCCGCTGCCGCAGCTCAAGCATGACATGGTATATCATCACGGCGTAGGCGGACCTCCTCCCCACAATGCCAGGCCACATCAGGTACATTTGTGTCTTGACAGACCGTCATATCCTTTTTAATCTCCTTTTCACGTGACTTAATTATGCAAAACTGCGTTGAACGCAGCTTTTTCATTCATAAAGCTACAACATTTTTTCATAGCATTCATTCAAGGAACGAAATACGTCAACGTAACACTGAAGTGGCACTTACCCTTACTGTACAACCAATAAACACTGACGTTTTTAAGTGTTTCGGCTTGTCAGCCACGTGCTCTTTATCATGCAAATAACTTTATGAAGAAAATTCACAATGTTTATTCCATTTTTGGCGTAACATTTGTTTATGTACAGCCACGCTGAAAGATTTGGTATCTGCTAAAATAGTTCGTATTAAATGGAGTTAAAATGAATACTACATACGAGTATTATACAGGATAGGCAGAGAGCACCGAGCACCAATTGTCTTTCTCTTTAAAGGCATAACATTATTTTTCAATGTTTATAATTCATTGCCACCGATTGACCTCTACCTGCCCGGTAAGATACCTGGCTTGATAATATAATAATGACATATATCATAAAGCAATGAATATTTAGATGTTAAAAAGTTGGAAAAATCCTGAATCACATACTCCTTAGGGTGGTGAGTTCTTTCTGACGTATTTATTGTCTCAATTAGGAATCACTGAATAATGAGAAATTATTTTTATTTTATACACATATCGAAATGTATCAAACTATTAAGGGTTAAACATCTAAGGAAGAATATTCCTCC
>DWJK01004925.1:0-11552 GCA_018248815.1 Croniades pieria auraria
TCTTAATTCAAATAGACCTAAATACTTCCATAAACCGAACTGATCTTCTAGAAATCATGACTAAGAGTGGATTAGCAGCTGGTTTTATTATAGCAAAGTGGATATTTACCATGAAATATTTTTTAGATGCTATATTTTTTATGTTGACTCATTAACCATGAACATACTAACATGTATGGTATTGGTATGAATATTAATGGTTGTCCACAAAATGAGTGAGAACAATTATTGTTTGTTACAAACATATTGTCAATTTTTTGAAAGAAAATAAAAAACAAGTGGTACTTTTTAATGTACACATACATTTACAGTTTGTGGTGCAAACATTTTATTTCCACCCAGCTTTTTAGTATGTCATACTTCAGTATTTACAACTTTATAGTTTTTTTAAATTCTGTAATTGTAGTTTTAACCTACTTTTAATGCCATTCCATTATACCATAATGTTACTGGTTTGTAGTGTTTTGTTAAATGTGTATTGCTGTTCACGTATTTTTACAGATGCACTTAAAATTTATAAATTAAGATACATCAATTTTGTTATATTAGCATATTTTATTATAGCTGGACTTGAACCGTAACTGAAGAGTTATTTATTTATTGTTTTGCTCACAGGCATTTTGACTAATAATAAGTAAATACCGTCCAAATTTGTTCAACATGTTATATTCATCACCAAGTTTAAACTGGAGAGTAGCTTTAATTTAATTAATATTTTTGTCGTAAATAGTAAAAACAACCAAAATATACGTCATATTTCGGTCGTCTTCGTTTTCAGCAGATATTGTTTTACCCATATACGACATCTTGACAACTTGAAACCTTAGTATACTATAATAGGGTTTTCGTACTGTGCAAAAAGCCTCTGTAACATTGTTATGCAAGTAGCGGGTAGAAGTTATCGCGTACAGCCCAATCATATTTATTTTACATAGACTTACATCGTTCGCAGCTTATAAGGGAACGTAATTTTATTATGTAAGATCAAAACTTATACCATAATTATAAGGAATAGGTTCTCACGACGATCACTAACTGACAATTCCTCGGTCTAGGGATTCCACCTATGATTAAGATACGACGAAGTAATCTTGAACAACAAAACAGTAACACACTCATTGTCTATTGTCATATATCTAATCGATTTTTTCCAAACTCATCATGTTTCGTGACACCGTTTCTTATGAATGCAATGACGCTTACACATTGAACTTTAAAAGCTATAAAATAAAAATTGGGGTAATCGAGTCAAAACATAAAGTCGTCAGAGACGGAACTGTAATTTGTATTATAGCACAATATAATAACATATGTTATAGCTCCATGTGTAACAACCTTTAGCCTGTGATCAAATAGGTAAACCAATAAGAATAGCCATGAATCAAATTGTAATGCGAAGCATTTGTTATGATGTTTGGTCTATTGTCTTATGCTATTGCAAAATGCATTTTTGTTGTTTGCTGTATGTATATCTGTTATAATGGAAAGCCTTTATTATACAACACACACAAGCTATATTTTCGGGTATCAGAATGATATAATATAATTAATTACCGTATTGTATGATGTTTGTGTCCATAAAGTACAGTTATAACATTGTCATAAATATATCATTTTTGATACTGCACGTGTTGTATTAGTGTATAAGAATCTTTTAAAAATATTGCTTTTTTATATTTATATGTCTAATTTATTAGATTATTGTTAAGGATGAATCGGACTAACATAATTAACAATTTTGAGGCTTGCAACATTAATGTTAATTATCTGTCGTGAAAATAGAATCATAGATCTGTAATCTATTGAATGTTGATTGTATTCCTAAGTCAAATCAATCTCATTTTTAAATGAATACATCATGAAAATAACAACACCTTAAAATGCAATGCAACATTTACGTAATTATTGTCCCAATCGATACAAATAATGTTACGTCCAAGTGACATTGTGACTTTAAAACTCAATAACATGTTACATTATATTGACTACTTTTACCTTTGACGCAAATTAGTTTAGTAATTAATAACTTTAATTATGTTGATCTTTTCTATTTGAATTTCGTGTGTATTCACTTTGAAATTTTAATAAATTATTCCTACGGTTCGTCATTTGTGCACTCATTTCTATTTATCCTTCTTAGTAATATCACGTAAACAGTTTTTTCAATTAAAGAAACAATCATACTCTAAATAAAACAAATGAATCGTCTCCAAATTAGGGTTCGGTTTTTATTACAAAAATCTTATTTCTTCATAACTTTCTTTTTGATAAATTGTTTTTTTTTTTTTATCCGATCAGATATGGCTTTGCTTTTAGCCTTTAGCTGTTTCCTCTTAATTGCCATTTTTGGTTTACTTTTCGTCTTTTTCACCACTGCTGGATGACTTTCAGTGTCACTCTCCTCAGTAACTGGTTCTTCTTTCATTTCTTCTGAATATATTAAAATAACACATTAATGTCATGAAATAATGCCACCTACTATGTTACACAATACATACAAATATATTGGGGCCAAAATTTTCAAGATATCACCCACACTCTTTAAATCCTAACAACAATATAGTTTATACTACAACACAAAATGTATTACAGGCAGAGCAAAGAATTTTAGGACAGTATTTAAGTTGTCATATATGTCTATACCCACCATTTACCACTACTTCCTGAGCTTTATCTAAAGGACTGCCTTTGAAAAAGTCTGGTCCTTCTATATCTGGATATCCAGTTTCTGGCCTGGTTGCTTCATTCATCGCCTTCTTTTCAATTCTTCTTTCATATTTGCTGCCTGCCTTCTTAGAGAATGCCTGTCTCAGTTTAGCTGGACTTACATATTTTGGATTCTCCCACAATGTTAGGCCACCAAATGATCCAGAAAATATCTTTACCTGAGAATGGAGCAAATAAAATTTTTATAGTTATATATGTAATATCACAAGATACTCAATACCCTGGAACTAGCTCGTTGACACTAATATAAGTTCTACTACTAGCCTGAAGAAAAAATATGCATATTTTTTATATTTATGTATAACTACATGTATCATTACAGCTATGTATAATTAATATATATGATGTTCCTTCGTAAAGGATGTGTTCTGTAGGAAATTAAAAATTTTAAAATAATGTTTTTAAGTTGCCAAAATAATTGTCAGTTTATACAACATTTTGTAAGTTTCACGGCTACTTTATTAAGATAGATAAACTCTTTGGTAACTAATCCTTTTTTAAGGTGCATGCAGCAACAATGCCTAGATCAAAAGCCAGCAGTGAAATGTAGGTTGAGTACAAGCTACGAGAGGTCTTTATTATATACAAATCTGCAATATTTACTGGATTTAATACAAATCTGGGTCCAATTTCTGCCAAGGCACCATCTTCAGATAATATTTGATAGTTTCTGAACCAAATCCTGTTGTCAAGTATCATGAAAGTGTAAACATGATCAAAGAAGGGTTGGCTTTTAGGATGATGCTTCGGCACTCCAAAGATTTGAATAAGTAACTCTTTCAGGAGACTATAGTGAGGGTCCTTTGTGAATGATGGATCAAAAGATAACAGAGGTCTCGAGCTTCTTAAACAGTTTCCTGTCATTTTGAGCTCTGCCATTGTGTAAACTGAAACATAATTACAGATTAAATTAAAACAATAACACAATCTATAGAAATATCAATGAAGTATATTCTACTAGGTATAGTGTGTCCGATTGGAGATTCCAAAATAGAATATACATAAATAGGTATGTATTTTACCAGTGTATCTTTTGAATGTTTCCATAAAAAATGATGGATCCTCTCAAATATTTAATTATTTATCTTTCAGCTAATTCAGGTACTTTTGTTTAACGTGTCAGAGCATTCACATTGATAAATTAATGGCTTGACCAGCAAGTATAGTATTAGACAAATAAACATAAATATTAAATATTTATAAATTTGTAATAACTCACTATTTTCAATTAGGAACTTAGCACTGGGTCCATTCGGAACATTGGACATCCATACATACAAATCCCTCATTTTCCTTCCCTCAAAAAGGATGCATTTATTGCAATTCTTCATTTCACTTATTTCATTTACAACATACAGATTTTTACTTTTTCCCATTTTGGATTCTGATTTATGATGTGGCATCAGTTTTTTAAGATCTTCCATTAGATGCCGATGGCGGTGGTTGATGCCCCGAGCGGCAAACACAAGTACCCTCTGCCTGTTGATCCATTTTGTCTGTAAAGTTAATGTCATGAATGTTTCACTGTTAATAAGAAAATGAACATAAACAATTGGTTACAAAAAGGTGAAGATGGCATGCTATTAGAAAGGCCTATGTCTACTAGTAGACGTGAACAGGAACAAGCTAATGATATGATGAAAATTGTATAAAAATTAAAAAAGACGCCCTGCTGTGAGCGTTTTGAAAGCACACATACTTTTAACCTTACAAAAAATCACCTGTTTTAACGCCGATTCATTAGACATTCGCACTGGCGGGAGAACCAGCAAATTATCGTCCTTTGCAACTTCTTGAACATTCTTCTTTTTATCTTTTTTTACTTTTAATTTCACCATTGTATGTATCTGCCCTAATCGGTTTAATTCAAAACACGTGGTAAAGTGTTTGTACGATCAATATATTTGTTGCCGTCGTTGACATTGACAGCCGTCATTAATGTCTTGTGATAGTAATTTTTTATATTTCTCATGTTAAGTGAAATATATAGAGGCCATGAAGTCAACTATTTATAAGTTTGAATTATTTTTATCAAACGCGACAACTTCTTTGCCCAAGTTAAAAAAAATCAGGATTGTATATTCGTTAATTTATTAAAATTATATGATTACAAAGTATTTGTATGGTCATTGTGAATAGTGTCGAATTATTGTTGGACGTTACTTTACTGGAACAATCCTTGCATAATTATAAAAAAAAAATCACTGTTACTTTCCAACAAGGTGTTATTGTCAGTTACCATAATTGTATTCTAATGACACTTTATATTCCTTTGAAACATATTCCAACACATTAAAATTAGGATTCAATCATTGAATTCGTGTTGTACTGTCTTGTTCATGTTAAATTATTTTACACAACTAAAGATCTTTGCATTAAACACCTTTATAATACAACATCCTCTTTCATTATTAATCACTTTTTATTTCATTTACTTATATAAAAATATTCTTAAGATCATCATGTTATTAATGGAGTAAACAAGTTATACATAGCATAGTGACATTTACAATCCATTTGAGCCGCGGTTTGTAATGTTATGATATTACAATCAGAGATTGAACTATTTTTATTCTGACATTCCGTATCAGTATTAATGTTACACTTACATTAGAGTGAGATGTATTGAAATTGTAGTCCCAATTACTTCGTGGATTTAGAGAAGGTCAATCAACACGCGGTGAAAACTTATTGTGCACGAATTGAATATCACAATGTCGAATTCGCTTCCAATTATTCTGAAAATCTCAAAGAATTGTTATAATTTGAGACATATTAGATATGGTTCAAGTGCGCTCCCACAACTGTCTTCGGTGAGATTTTCAACAATATTAAGATCACCAATAAAACGTCATGTTCATGATAGTACATATAGCAGCCGCGTTTTGGCAACTATATTCTCAAAATTTTGCGTTTTATTGTGCAGCAAGAACTTATCTACAGTGTACAAATTATTATTACTGATCTTGTTTCCTATTTACTGCATATAAGCAGAATGTACATTCTTATGGACATTACATTTGGTATTAAGAATCCCAGTAATATACAATACATAGGTATTAATGTTTTTGAATTTTTGTATCTTTAACTTTTCACGCTAACGTTAATTTAATTCACACAAAAAAAATTAATGCCAAAGTATGGGTAGATAATTATTTTCAATCCAGAGCTATTAAATCGCTTTTAACAATTTTTAACAAATGGCCGTTTGACTTCTCATAAAGACATGTTCTTAAACACCTAAAAATCTCGGTTTATTCCACTTTTTAAAATAATAATTGCGCAGGAAAAAAAATCCTGGGATAGAGAGATCTTTTATTAATTAATACATATTTAAAGAGTCAGTTATGTCCCTACTTTCAAAAATAAAAAAAAACATGTAAATCATTCGCTTACCAGCGTTTAAGGTAGGTATCCAAATATGTACATAATTTAATATTTAGGTTATGTTTTATTTGGGAATTTTCTTTTATAGAGCTCGCACCCAAAATCAAATTATAATAAAATTTAGGTAATTAAAAAATACGCCTCGTCAGTCGAATGGTTGCGAGCGCGACTACTGATCGGCAGGTCCTGGGTTCAAATCCCGGGTCGGGTACTATTGGATTTTTCTAATTTAGAATTTCTAGTAGTTACTCGGAGTCTGGATCTGTGCTTGGTGTATGGCAATAGGCTCACAACCTATTCCATCGGATGTAAACGTATCTGGGGAAAAGTGGTAGTATACTAGACTCCTCTGGCTACCTATTCCGGGATTACAGGCGTGATGTTACTTTTCTTTTTAAAAAAAAAAAACGTGTTTATGCCTAGTTCCTTTTTCCAGGAAAAATACGGTATACAAAGAAAAGATTTTGGTATTGTACAGCCAGCAGATATAAATTACTTTAAGTCACTCTTGAATGAGGGTCAGATATTAACCCAGGAGGCTGACGTGCTACCTTTCAATATAGATTGGATAAAAAATTGTAGAGGTAAGTTTCGTAGATGTAGTAAGTACTAAATAGTTAATATACCTACTTAAAATATTTTTAGACGAGAGTTATATATTAGCACAATAAAAAATCCTAATTGTGCGTATTGTAATATTTTTACATTGTTTTCAAAAGTACAAAAAATAAAAAAAATATGCATCTTTTTTCTTTTGCTAGGACAGTCCAAATTGATTTTAAAACCTAAGAGTACTGATGAAGTTTCAAAAATTCTAACATATTGCAATGCAAAAAGATTGGCAATATGTCCACAGGGAGGCAATACTGGTCTGGTCGGTGGTTCCGTTCCCGTATTTGATGAAATTGTGGTTAATTTAGCACTAATGAACAAAATCATAGGCTTAGATGAATTATCAGGTAAAGCGTAATTTTTATTATTTGTTATTATTTTAAATATAATTCGTGGCTTATCTTGTCACTAATGATTTTAGGTGCTTTGGTATGTGAAGCTGGATGTGTGTTAGAGACACTTGACGGCTATGTACGGGAGCGGAGTTTAATAATGCCACTAGACCTTGGAGCAAAAGGGTCTTGTCATATTGGGGGCAATATCAGTACTAATGCCGGTGGACTGAGGCTACTGCGCTATGGAAACCTTCATGGATCTGTAATGGGACTTGAAGCTGTATGTATTTATTGTTCGGGACATGCTCAAATTTTTTAAAGAAAAAGGCATAAGTTAGGTATTTTATCGAAGACCCCTAGAATGAGAACTTAAATTCTAAAATATTAGGTTATTACTACCAACTACCTTCTATTACAAAATTGTGTACGGTTTTGAATTAAATGTCGTTTGCAGCAGCGGTAAACGGAAACGGCAACGGCTAACGTTGATAATCTTATGTTAAACGTAACGTAAATCTTATGTTATTTGCAAAATATTAATAAAATTTAAATTATTGATACTACACTAGAATACGATTAAAAATAAAAATAAAAAAAACCGTTCAAAGTTTTAGATTCTCGTTTCAATCGATAGTTGTCCTGACTATCTATTATTATTATTTTATTTAATATTTTAGGTCAAGGCAGATGGTACTGTTATAGACTGCCTCCGAATGTTGAAGAAGGACAACACTGGGTATCATTTGAAACATTTATTCATAGGATCTGAAGGAACTCTCGGCGTAGTCACTAAGGTGGCAATCCACTGCCCTCCACTGCCTAAAGCTGTTTCTCTTGGATTCTTTGGTAAGTAACAATAATTTCAAATTTGTTAAATTTGTCTGCCTCGTTGATCGATTGGTTGTAAGTGTGACTGCCGATCGAGAGACCATGTATTTCATGGTGAGACGTAAATGTAACCAATAAAACGTGGAAAGTTACTACACTTTCCGCCTACCGCTTCGGGGATTATAGGCCTGATGTTACCTTTACTTTAATTTCCTATTTATTAAGTTATTATTAAAAAAAATCCATTTAATTGATAAAATTAAAAAATATATCAGGAACGTAATAATAGCCCCTATAATCTCTAATAATTTCTTAGAAATATAATAAGATCATCTTTTAGGCTTAAAAAGCTTTCAACATGTACTACAACTATACAAAAATGCGAAATCGTCTTTGGGTGAAATTCTATCTGCCTTCGAAATGGCCGACAACTACGCTATTAAATCGACCGTTGAAAATTTAAAAATTCCGTAAGTTACAGTTTGCTTAATACGCGATTAACCTATTATTCTTCGTTTATCATATATACACAAAATACGAAGGACCTTGTACAGGACCGAAACTAGTCGGACCATCCCGAAAAACGCACGTGAGTTAAGCCGATACATATGTATATAAAATCAAGTGTATAAATACTCATGAAATGTTTAGTAGTAACATAGTCACATAATTTTTTTTTAATATCGTTATAGAGCTTCGCTATATAAGATAGTTCACAAAAAATATGAATATTATTAATAAATTATAAAATGTACATCATAGATATATACAATTGATGTTTTTGGTATGTTTTAAAAAATCGCATACAAAATTAAACGCTGACTCGCTGACTAAACGACATGTGTTTTCAAAATAGGAACCCTATTTCGGATTATCCATTCTATGTACTGGTTGAAACGCATGGAAGTGATGAAGATCACGATAATGAAAAACTGACGCGTTTTCTTTCTAAAGAAATGGAGAGTGGTCTTATTATAGATGGAACTATAACTTCAGAGCCGACAAAAATCAAGGTAAAATTGATTATTAAATTTGCTAACTATTAATTTTATTATTATTTTTCGGTCACACCAGGTCCTGTTATGAGTACGTAGAGAGCATCGAGTGTAAATATTTCTGTCTTTGCAGACATGACGTGCTTTTCTGCATTTATCAGTCTTCAGACACGCATGTCATCATATCTATTAAATTAATTACGGTATTCTATGAAAGTAATTACTGTTGTTTGTTACATTTATGTAAATCTGTTACGATGGTAAAATTGGTTTTTGAGGTGCTGATGACTACTGATATATCATCCTTTTTCATTATCTGCAGAGTGTCAATGTCGAAATATTTAAAATAATAATATTATGTCGCTGATATATTTTTTATGACTTTATGATTTACGCTGTCCTTGCCGTATTCGTGACTTTCCTTACGTTGTATACAGAGCTAAAAATAATACGAATTTACCATTTGTAAGAATAACGTGTAAACAGAATTTGGCTAGCAAATGTAACACCAAAAGCGTCTGTATATTGTTGCTTAAAAAGGAAAGGTTCTTGAACTTGTTCTTATGGCGCGTTTGGGAAAACAGATCAAAGTGGCTATTTAGCGTGGGACGAATTAGTCAATGTAACACATAATTGTACAGTTACACAGCCAGAAATTACAGTCATATTTTTATGATTTGAATTTATTTTTCACAGAATATTTGGCATCTCCGCGAAAATATAGCCGGCGCGGGTCTCCTCGATGGTTACGTGTTCAAGTATGATGTATCAATACCCTTGAGGAATTATTACGATATAGTGTTGTCGTTGCGAAATAAACTTGGGGACAAGGTCAAGAACGTTTACGGTTATGGACATGTTGGTATGTCTTATTCAGTACGATTTTATCTGCCTTTTAATTTATTGTACTCTAGACAAATGACGTTTTGTGTAAATATTACAATATATGCAAATGTGATTAAAGCTGGTATAGGAAATAGCAAAAAAGGTTCCCATTTAAATAAGGCGTTATGTTATAAAGTTTGTCATATCCAAACAATATTGTTCACTTTTTGCGAGTTTAAACAATGCAGAATGTATGTATGTGTATGTACATATAAGTAATGCATGAAGCATGTGATTAGTAAATAATTGAGCAACTGCAAAATTAACAGCGTCTAGTACCTAATACGATGCTGTAATAATGACTTAGCCGGAGTCTGTTCTAGAAATATTATTGGGTTGAAATAACTGTATTGAAACTGTTACCAGTTTTAATCATCATGTGATTTAAATGTTTTGATTAATTTCAGGTGATGGTAACATTCACATTAATGTGACAGTGCCGAAGTATTCCAAAGAAATATATTCCATGCTAGAGCCTTACATCTTTGAAGAAGTGGCCAAGTTAAATGGGTCTATAAGTGCAGAACACGGAATAGGTTTTCGAAAGCCACAGTTCATTCATTATAGTAAGAACGCATCTGCGCTACAACTGATGCGTGATCTAAAACAAGCCTTAGACCCGAACGGTATTCTCAACCCATACAAAGTGTTACCAGATGCATAATTTCCTTTTTTAGATTTTTGTAACAATAAACTGATCTTTAAAAATCGTTATTTTTTTTAAAATGCTTGCAACATTATTAATGAAATTTTATGTTGAATAAAATTAAAATTATTGATTATTGGTGAAAATTTTGGAATACTGCCTGTAACATTGGTCGAATGGTTGCAAGCGCGACTGCAGATCGAGGGGTTCTGGGTTCGATTCTCGAGTCGGGTAATATTAGATTTTCTAGTAGAAACTTCTAATAGTGGCGTGAAGTCTGCATCCGTGCTCGGTGTATGGCAATAGGCTCACCGCCTATTCTATGGTGGTAAACGTAACTTAACGATGGTTGCCTACTACAATCCTTGCCTACCCCTTTGAGATTATAGACACCAAATTAATTTTTTTTTTAAATTTTCGAGTTAGCAATCCAAACAAGAATATTATTTAAATGACTTTTATTAAAATATCCATTTATTCTTATAACATTCATAATATGCAACAAAAATACAATGGAATATTACAAACATTCACCTAATTGTTTCAAAATAAATAAATCCAATATTGCATACATATAAAAAATTGCCTTTTATTATTATGAAATGTGGAAGTGGATCTACAGTTCTGTTACAAATCTACAGCTTGTGAAGTAACTGTGAAGAAATTATTTCATCTTGTGTTTGTTGAAAGTCATTTGATAAAAAGCACATTTGGCATCATTGCTGGATCTTTTTCAAATTATACAGATGCTCAATGAGATACCATAACAAAATGATATATTTTCGTTCAATTTTGTTGCATTTAGAAAAGATATTTTTTAAAATCTAATCACTATATCAGACTTCGAAGACATAAAGCTTAACGATAATAATAACATTTAATACATAGGGTAGAAAAACAAAAATCAAATATGGACACAATTATGATTTACCCTAAGAGAGTATTTCGAAATATAGTTCACATGTTCACCCTAATATTATGCTTGAATTGTTGTGGACACAGAAATGTTAAATGCATAACATGTGGACCAATGTCCATCTTCACGGAATGTTGAGGTATTAATCCAAATAAAACTTGTCTTTTTCTATATACCAACTGCACTTACATATTTGCAAAACTGAAGTTACATATTCCTAT